>MQUG01003641.1:0-14252 GCA_007213375.1 Steinernema feltiae | reverse complement strand
GATAATCGATTGTAGAATCATTTTTGCTTTTCGCCTTTGGTATGTAATTTGATATCACAGGTATGGAACGTGAGCAGAGGATTGTTGCAGAAGTCTTCGTTCTGTATGTACGAAGCGCAGCTGAAAGAATGCCGCATCAAAAGAAGCGCGCACGAAGCGCAATAGAGCGAGTCGAAACTAAGTGGTTGCTTCAAATCGTTTTTTGATCTGCTGAATCATTTTTGCCTAGGTGTTTAAAGTGTTTAAAAAGTCAATTGTTTGCTTTTCGAGAGTCTAGTTTCATCGTTTCACTTTTCATCTCTTGTTTAATCTGGTCGAATGCCTTATCCTTACACTCGCTCAGGTCCTGTGGCCATTGTAGTTCAACTTGGTCTTGTTCGAGTTCTGGAGGGAAGCAAAATCATTAGCGGGAGTTGATTAAATCAAATTCATTTATCAACGGAATTAACGTATTTAAAACTATCAATTAACTGTATTCAATGTGTGTGTGTGAAATGTGAAAGACTGAGCCGCAAGCCGCTTCGAAGTCATTGAATTCTTGACCATCTAATAGACCAGTGATCTTTGTCCAAGAGTGTCACAATGACTTGAACTCTATCGACGCGTCTCCACACGATGTTCTGATATGCCATAGTCTCTCCCGTTTCGTCGTCGGTCCATTCAGTTGAAAGCAGTGCACCTTCCGCAGCATCCTGGATCTCGGTTTTGAAACCCTGCAGCTCTGTGAAATCGAAAGAGAACTGACCACCAAACTCAAACCCCGAGCGAGTCATCGGCTTCTCGAAAAGACGCTCGAAGAACGCTCTGCTAAACACAAACGCTTTATAAAACGCTAGACTGGCGAAAGGCTTCGAGATCGCAATTTCCTCGACCGCCACTCGAACGTCCTCGGACCATTGCAGCTCTGAAAGTGCGAGTTGGAAGGAGGAAGCGGTCGATTGCTCCAGCTTTTTGATCACAAATTCCTCAACTGATCTGGTGCTGTAGGAACAATGAAGGGAGCAAATCGGGACACTTTGGTAGAGCGCCAGAAATGTGGAAATTGCCACGGACCACGTTCTTCCTTGCAATTCAGCTCTTTGTGAATAGTGAGTGACGTGTTAGAAAGGAAAGGAATCGTGAACTTCACGATCTCGTTGATCTCCTCTAGCGAAGAGATTTGTTGCGGACTGAATCCTATATTTACCTGTTTGACTTGCAGATGCTGCCGGTCCAGGATTTTTGTAGTTCAGCGAAAGTGATGCTCTGTTTGAGTTCGTCCAGCTCGTCCAGCACTTCCAACTCGTACATCCACGTTTCATTGTCGTTTTGCCACACTTGGAAGGACGGTGTACAGTAGCTGATGTTGAGTGCCACGTTCATACGTCGATCGATGGTTTCGACGGCCGCTCTTTTCCAGAATTTGGCGCGATTCACTCGAAGGTTCCAAAGTTCAAAGTGGTCCAAAGTCTGACAGACGGACTCGCAGAAAGCGAACGGCAGGAACTCCATGGCGAATGGCGAACAACGCAATTCTGCTGACGTAAATGGATTAGAAGCGATGCGATTAAGCTCAACTTTTACACCCGTTGCGACCGAATACAACCAAACTTGCTTCCGTTGCAACGGGAGTATGGGTAATGCCGTCTGCATCCACGCGTCACAAACAAAGAATACCATTTAGCACCTTCTGTGTGCACCAGCGTGCTGAATAAGGACTCTTTGAAGGTCAAGATTTGAAGGTCGGAAGTGGTCAACTTCCGGCCCTGGTCTTGACGGCGTAAATCTTGACGAACGAGCGATGGTTTGAACAAATCTTTTGCTTCCTAGAAGCCTTGGAACAAGAGCCAGCGCTGGGATGGCGCGGTTGCTAGGAGTGTTGGAAGGCGGCCACCCTAAAACCCTGACGAACGAGGGACAATGCGATGATGGTCGCACGTCGTGGCGAGTCGCATCGCACTGAATTCTCATTTACGTCTGAATTCTCGTTTTCTTCGCCAACCGATCGACGCTTATGGATTGCGTTCCTTTTCGTCTTCTCTCAGTCCGTCTGCGCGTTTTTGATTTCACACTCCTCGATGGCTCCCAACAGCTCGGTTCGCTTGTATGGAACGAAGCAGGTAGATTGAGCTCGGACAGCCGGGTCTTCTTCAGCATTGGCTACTCGAATGGCGCGTGGAGCTACAATTTGCAAGTATTGGCCTTCCCGTGGACTAAATTTAGAGAAATCACCCTCCAAGAGATGAAACGAATCAATCGACGCCATCTGCAAGTCAGAATAGACTTGGTCCATTCCTTGACAATCAACCCTCATGCGGCCACGCAGGAAGAGATCTTTGAGATCCTCAATTTTGCGTTGACCTTTCTTAATGAGGCTTCGCTGCTATGAAAGCTATCACCAATTCCCAGAGGATTCGCTGTCCTCCTGCTGACGCGCGTTCGCAGCGTTCCTTTTCGCGATCTTAATCTTAAGGGTACTCATGAAGTGGTCAAGACTTTCCTCAGAATTCAGCTGCAATCCAACGACGCGCTGAAATCTATTATGCTTGGTAATGGAGGATTCAACGACTTTCATGCGGAAGTCGAGGAACTCGCGAACAAGGACTTCGATGCTATCGACGTGACTTTCTCTGCCCTGGTCTTTGACAAAACTTCTTCGAAACTCTCTTTTCAAAGCCGCTTGGTGAGAATCAAAGAGTTCGCCGCTTTAGCGCCCATTTCTCGTTCTCAGATGAGGAGTTGAAAGCTTTTCGAAGTGAAGACCAGGAAGAACCTAACGGTGAGCGCAGAATTGCTTGGAGGCGCAAAGACGGCGTCCGAGTTACAGTCACAAAGAACAGTCACTATCGCCAAGGTTTCTGGTGGATCAAATTCACGCGTTCCTAAACGTCGATTGCGGGATTTAAACGGACGATCACTGTAGAGATTAATAAATATTGTGACAGTGACCGGCGACAGTCATGATTTCAATAAAATATTAGGTAAAAAAAATACAATAAAAAATATTATAATAAATATTTAAAATATCAATAAATAAAAAATAAAATTTATTAAAATATTAGATCTACTCTTAGATTATTAGCAGTTCAAGCTGGCAATTGATTGCGTAGATTGCGGGATTTAGACGGATAACATTAACAAGTGAATAAATGCATTGACCAGGTTTTGCAGGTTTTGATGAAGCAGGTTTTGCACGGCGCGCAGCACTATGCAGCTCCTCCCTTAACAAACGCAATTGTTATTGTTGCGTGGGAGTTAAGGACCTCATCGCAACCCGGAGAAAAGCAGGTACAAATTTATTTTAGAAAAGAAAAGCGATGCGTCCAACTACAAACTACAATTACAAGTAAAGCCATGAAGCCAGCAATCAGTTAACGCGATCCAGTTTGAAAGTCCAAAACTGGTCGTCGAGAAAATAGAATTTTTCAAGAAGTGTTGTGTACACCGCTTGGGTCCCGCAAGGAACACCCTGTGTACGGTCTCCGTGTAGGCTGAGTATCTTTGTCACCTATTTTACCAGCGGCACGGTTGACTGAGTTTCCCCGATTGTTGATATGATGTTTGTTTGTTATTATTACGTGTTTTTCTTATGCTTGTTAGAGATAAAGGTTTAATTACCCAAGTTTGAGGTTGACATTAAATCACACTGTTACGAGATCCTCGTCAGGACGTAACAAGAAGCACATCGACAGGGGGATCCTGAAGAAGGTGGAATTAACGTTCAATTGGCGACAGCAACACGCGGAAGTCATCAAGGAGCTGATCACGTAGAGTCAATTGGTCGAATTTACCGCAAACGGCAATGGAGGACTCGTATTTGGTCTGGAAACCATAAAGAGCAGGACTAGGCCATAGTTCTGCGAAGCACGTTTGTTTGCGGGGGCCTGAAATTAGGTCTAGGCCCGAAAATCTGGAATCTGGTCTGGAATCTGGAATTGTATCGCAAGCCCAATCTTGGGTTTGAAATGTCTTTGCCTTACAGACGTTTCGTTTCGTCTTCGGGAAAAAAATCCAAATTCCTTTTCTTCCTTTCGGTTTCACTTCGGCCCCGTCACTATCATGAGAGATCTGATCGTGTCCACCATCTAACCGCGACAATCTTCCTCCTAAAACAGATTTTGTTCGATTTGCACGATTTTTTAATAGCTGTTTAGCTAGCTGTTTTTGTTGTTTTTTAGTTAATTTTGATAAACCGCCTGGAGCCTGCCTGGTTGGATTTTCGTGAAACGTTTTCGTGGCTCGGTGACCTTTTGGCTTCTCTCGTCAGTAGCAGCACGATGCAATTCGATTGCATCATCCCGAAACTCGCATGCATCATTTCGTGCAAAAATAAGCATAGCTTTTGAGTTGAATTTGCATCGCTTTGAAACCCATATAAGCGGAGAATTTCACCTAAAGCGTCATGCAATCATGAATACCTCCATCGTCCTCCTCTTCTTCCTCGGAATCGCCTTCGCGTTCGGCTACGCGACCTACAGTGAATGGGAAGAATTCAAGAATTCCCACCGTAAGTCATTCAGCACCTCTTCACTTGTTTCTAATGTTGATTTTTAGATAAAAGCTACAATAACCGCGTCTACGAAAGAATCAGCAGAATACGCTACGCTCAGGCAAAGGTCGTCGTCCAGAAGCACAACGAAGCGTTTGAACGAGGAGAGAAGAGCTTCAAAATGGCGCTCAACAGCTTCGCCGACATGAATCCCTCCGAGTTCCAGAGGATGAACGGATTCAGAGCGAGTCTGAGAGGTCCCCGGACCTCCGCCGCCAGACGACCCTTCGTGGCAGGATCCCACGCGCCACTTCCCGATGCGGTCGACTGGCGTGACCACGGCTATGTGACCCCAGTGAAGGATCAGGCCGCTGTGGGAGCTGCTGGGCGTTCAGCGCCACCGGTGCGCTAGAAGGACAACAGAAGCGCGCAACGGGGACGCTCGTCTCGCTCTCCGAACAGAATTTGGTCGACTGCGCGGGAGGAGAGTACGGTAACAACGCCTGCAACGGAGGAATGCCCGACAACGCGTTCAACTACGTGAAGGAGAACGGCGGATTGGACACCGAGGAGAGTTATACGTACGTGGCCGGCGCCCAACGGTGCTACTTCAACAGATCGACCGTGGGAACGACCGCCGCCAGGATTCGTCGATCTCCCCGAAGGAGACGAGGACGCGCTGAAAGTCGCCGTGGCGACCTTCGGACCGATTTCCGTCGCCATTGACGCAACCGACAGCTTCATGCTCTACGGCGGCGGCGTCTTCCAAGACTCGGAATGCGACGCTCGCAATCTGGATCACGCCGTTCTGGTCGTTGGATACGGTAGCGACCCGGTCGGAGGCGATTTCTGGCTTGTGAAGAACAGTTGGGGAGCTGCGTGGGGCGAAGGAGGCTACGTTCGCATGGCCCGGAACCGCGATAATCACTGTGGAATCGCCTCATTTGCCAGTTATCCACTCGTCGAGAGCTCGATGGCACCTCAAGAAGAGCGGAATCACGATTCTGAGGTCCAAAGAGTGATGCAATTGACATTCAGCTTGACCGCTGTCGTCATCTTTGTCGCTTTTGTGGTCTCGAAGATCGCGTATCTTCTCTCGTTGTGCAGGAAGGAGCGCCAAGTGGTCGTCGTCAAAGTTCAGAACGCGGAGCAGAAGATCGCGCACCTTCCTTGGAGCTTTCAGAATCCCAGTTTCATGGTCTGAGTGGATAGATGTGACCTGTTTGTAGTGTGGAAGATGTGATAAATGATGCTTTCCTGTTTCTATTTCTTATGATCGCACAAATCGCACAAACTAGACTAGAAATCTCAAAAATCCAAACAAAAACGGAAGGAAGCGCTTTATTCCGTCGTGTCACTGAGTTATTTGACCCATTTGTGTCTTAAAATTCACTCAAACACTACTGTAAACGCTTCTTCAGCAAGCGTTGCAGGAGCCGTCGTCAAGCATTTGCGCCTCATCGTGTTCTTTGATTCGTGGTCGCCGGGAAGATGATCGAAACATTCTAGATCGATGCAATTTGATTATTGCTTAATTTGCTTAAGTCACGGTCATTTTAACTGAACGTTCGCTCAAGGCTCAAGTCTTTTACAATCCGGCCATCTGTTACATTGCAGGCGTGTTCAGAAGGTTGACAACTTTATTTGTATCGAAAAGAAAACAATCCTCACTTTTCGTAAATGCTCCACTGCGTGCCCACAGACTGAATCTTAAGAACAACATAGCTAATTGTAGGGGCAAAGTCGTAAATACAGCGACAAAATATAAACGGTTCTCTTTCCGTAAATCCAGCCATTTCAACAGCTCTCCTGATGTCATTAGCTGTGCAATTAGTTGCAAAGTTAATGTATCTTTTCTTGTAACTTCGGGACGCTAACAAGACTCTGAAGAGGTTATCGATGCTGTGCGACTCGAATTTAAGGTCCTGAGAGTCCATAGAGACGAATTCAACCAACTGCTTTTGAAGAAATAGACCCTCTATGATCTCAGCGTCTTCTTTTCGCCATCCTTTCGCCAAACTCACTTCTTGCAGGATTCCCTTCTCGATGTGCTTCCGGAGAAATTGAAGTGACAGAGGCGACAGATACGGTAGGTGCTTGATTTTCGTGAAAAAACAGCCGATAAAGTCAAGTTTGTGCAGAATCTTCAGATGCGCGCTGTCGTCCAATCCATATAAATCAAGTAACGAATCGTTGTCAGTGGTGAAGTACGGTAGCACCTTCAATCCGTGTTCTTCACTTCCGCAGTGTAAAATCAATTCTGTGAATCGCGCATACAGATTCTCTTTAATTTCGGATAGAACATTGCATGTGACAGTACTATAGTTTCGACGTTTTCCGAGATGATAAGTGCCACAATCGCTCCATAGAGGAGAAGAACTTGCGTGATGAAGTTCACTGATGCTGCTTTTGAAGAGGAGATGATAGACGCGGTCGCAAAAATCCGGAGAGACCCAATCCATGGCGAGCTATGGCGGTCTGTTGGAAGCGTGATGAAGGGAAGGCGATTCAGTTTATGAGCGAACAATGCAACGCGATAACTGTCAGCTTTTCGCACTTTTTTGCGGTTTTTGGAAGTGCGACCTTCGTTGCATTGCTTGCGGTGTTCGCGCACAGCAATCATGTCCGGAGGAAGACTGACCGACTACAGAGTAACAGCATTTAAGAGCAATTGCAACGACCACCTCAATCATGCCAACAGAAGGAGACCAGAAGGTTCTAACTTTTTATATCGCATATCAATTGAATTACACATGCCGTCAGAATAGTGCAAAACTGCCGGATATAGCCAGAATAAACGTATGGTACGGTAGCACTTTGATCGTTCATTGCCGAGAACGGCCATTTTCGGCCGTTTCGAGTGATTCTGATGGCATGAGAGTTCGTCGCGACCTCGAATTGGTCTGGAATGGCCATGGAAACACACGTTTGTGGCTGAATAGCCGAGAAACGATGAAAAATCTATTTGCGCGGTTGCGCGCGAACGGCTAAGTTCAATTTTGGTCAGCGAATGACCATTTTTTGGCCAAATGGCCACAAACCTGTGTTTCCGTAGCCATTCTAGACCAATTCGATGTCGCGACGAACTCTCATGCCATCAGAATCACTCGAAAATGGCCGTTTTTGGCAAATCCAATTGCATTCAAATCGCGCCAAGACCAGTGATTTTCTAGGAAATGTAGGATCCCCGTTAACTTTTGCTATCTCAAGACTGAGTTGTCCTATGAAATTTCTGTAAGCGCCATCTTGATGGGCAGGGTCGATTTGGTGAAAATCTGAGAAATTTTTTGGAACGATGTCAGTGTCCCATTAAGTGCAACGATCATCTGAGACCCGACGGAATTAACTTTTTATTTTTGCTATTGAATTACAGAATTTAGTAGAGGCGAAAGGCGAGATCTGGATGCGGGTGACCGGCTGGATCTTCTTCAGATATAAATGGCACAAATTTACAGTACACGTTCACCCTGCACTTTGCTCTCTGCAACACCACATATCCCAATACGGGGATTTCGTAAACAGCGATGAGTCATCACCTCCCGCCGCTGTACTTTTCCACACTAACAGCGAATGCTCCCGAATATGACCAGATTGTTGACTCAGCAACGGCGTGATCGGCGATCGTCCGACAAACAAATTGTTATCCAATGACCCAGCGAGGGAGTCCGCTGTCCGCTCTGTCGCTCAGTCCGCAGCGTTCGGTTCAAAGTCACCTTTATCAGCGCGGCAATTTCTCATTTCGCGTTCTAAGTGTTTGCGCCCAAGCGCGCGCGGGCGCTGCAACGTCGCTTCTGTAATGAGATGCAGCTTTGCAGATCATGAGGGAGGGGCCACACAGGCGCCAGCGAGGCAGACGGTCGTAAACTTGGCGGTGGGCGTGCGCGGCTTCAACCTAATGCAATAATAGCACCAAAGCTGCAGACTGCCTCCTGTGTATTGTCTTCACCCTTGCCTCGCCACGTGTGTTACGAAATACGGCTGTGGAGAACACTTTGCGTCACTTCTTCTCTTCATTCGCCACTGCTGGTCTGCAAATATGCTGAATTTTTGAATTTAATAGCTTGTTTTTGTCCGTTGAACATCGAGCATCTCTGTATCTCTTCAACTGATGTTCCAGCTGAAAGTTAAACTAAGGTAGCAGCTGATTTTGAAGCCTTTCAGAACATGAAAGCTCTGATTCTTGTCGGCGGCTATGGAACTCGTCTGCGGCCTCTCACGCTGACGCAGCCGAAGCCGCTGGTGGAATTCGCGAACAAGCCCATGATGATGCATCAGATCGAAGCGCTGGCCGCCGTTGGAGTTGATACGGTAGTGTTGGCGGTTAGCTACCGCGCCGATATGCTGGAGAAAGAGCTTGAACAACTGGCTACTCGACTCGGAATCAAGGTAAATCTTGTTTGTTGTCTGTTTGTGCAAGTCTAGTCAGTAAAAGTCAGAAAAAATTGCGTTTTTGATCGGCCGTTTGGGGTCGTATTCAGCTTGAGGGCGTGTCAAGTTCGAGTCCCGATTTCGCACTACTTCAGGTCCATTTCTCCCACGAAGAGGAACCTCTCGGGACGGCTGGTCCGATCGCCTTGGCCAAAGAGTACTTGCAAGGCGACGAGCCTTTCTTTGTCCTCAACTCTGACGTCATCTGTGACTTTCCCTTCGCAGCGATGATCGCCTTCCACGAGGAACATGGTCGCGAGGGAACAATCGCGGTTACGCGCGTCGAAGAGCCAAGCAAGTACGGCGTGGTTGTTTATGATGAAAATTCGGGTCGCATTGATCGGTAAGCGTTGATCTCTGTCTTCTAGTTCACTCATTGATGGCTTCTAGCTTTGTGGAGAAGCCTCAGGAGTACGTGGGCAACAAGATCAACGCGGGGATCTACGTTCTCAGTCCGTCGGTCCTCGATCGAATCGAACCGCGGCCAACTTCAATCGAGAAAGAGATTTTCCCCGTTATGGCTGAACAGAGCGAGTTGTTCGCTTTTGTGCTTCGCGGATTCTGGATGGACGTAGGACAGCCGAGAGACTTTCTGACCGGTAGCCCTCCCCGTTGAGCCTAAAAAAAGGTCATTCTATTGCAGGTACTGCAGCTCTACTTGCGCCACATGCGCGAGACCAACAGCGAGAAGCTCGCAATCGGGGCGCACATCCTCGGTGACGTCCTCATCGATGAGTCGGCGCACATCGGAGCGAATTGTCAGATCGGACCGCACGTTGTCATCGGCGCTCGGGTGCGCATTGAAGACGGCGTGCGTTTGAGGAACTGCACCATCCTGCACGACAGCGTCATCGGCACGCACTCCTGGGTGAGCGGCAGCATTATCGGACGAAAATGCTCAATCGGTGAGTGTAAATGACGCTTTGAACTGATTCTCATGCCCGTACAGGTCGTTGGGCCCGCATTGCCAACAACTGTGTGCTCGGAGAGGACGTCGGCGTCAAGGATGAACTCTATTTAAACGGTGCCCGGGTCCTTCCACACAAAGTGATCTCGCAGAACGTCCCCGATCCGGACATCATTATGTAAACGCACATTCAAGCCTGTCGAATCATCTATTTTCACATCTTAGTAATTGCAAACATAAGTTTGCTTTTATGATAATAAGAATTATTTACTTTTCTGCGCTGAGATCTTGCAATTGAGCCTTTTTTGAGCTTTCAGCGTTCAGTAGAAAGCATTGCTATCGGCAGCTTCTATGCATTGCTCCGCAGCTGAAATCGCATTGCTTTCTGCCTCAAATAGCAGCATTTAAGGCGTGATTGTCACAGATTCACCATCAACTGCTATACCAACCAGCCCGCCATGTCTTCCCCAGCAACCAAGAGACCTCGATTGACCGGTCCCTCCACTGCCCTCGAGTCAGCAACAGAATCCCGCCGCCTTCCGGCTCCTCTCGAAGGACGGCGCGACGATCGAAATGTCGGCCGAGGCGCTGCAGCAGTCGATCACCCTGCGGACGCTGGTCGCGGACACCGACCTGACGACGGAGACGCCGATCCCGATCGGCGAAATCGACGCCGCGACCGCGCGGAAGATCGTCGCGTGGTGCGAGAAGCACAAGGCGGACCCCGCGCCCGAACCCGAGGTCCACGAGGCCGGACCGAAGCCCTCGCCGCCGCCCTTCGACATGCCGCGCTGGGACCGCGACTTCCTCTCCACCGAGAGCCTCTCGATCTCCGCGATGGCCGCGCTGATCAAGGCGGCCAACTACCTCGAGGTCCCCTGGCTCTACAAGTACTGCTGCAAGCGCATCTTCATGGACTACATCAAGGAGCGTCCCGTCGATCAGTTGAAGGCGATGTTCGAGCCTAGGGGTTAGAAATGAGGCTTTTGTGACGTTAGTGTGGCAATAAATGGTTTGAATTGAATCCCAGAATCGACTAAAAGCGCTGATTTCAAGTTTTAATCAACAGAACTTCATATTTGTGCACATGGCGAGGGATCGGTGCTCGGGTCAGCGGCGAATTGATCGAAAATGTCGTTGAAATGATTGCTGAAGAGGTTGCGGCACGCCTTGCGCTGCTGCTCCTCCGGAATCTCGTCGCAGCTGTTGTCCCGAGCGATTGCTGAATTCAATGCTATGATGAAAGATCGCATTTCAGAGGTTAAATTATTTATTTCGTTTATCATCTCACAATTCTGAAAAAATGCATGCCGAACTAATGCCGAAAAGATGAATTTTCAGTTGAACATCGTTGGGAGCCCGAACAACGAGTACAGACACATCATGAAACTCATATTTTATTTCTGTTTGATATCCGAGTTTGTCTAGAACGCGCATGATGTCATCTGTTGAGCCGTTGTCGATTTTAATTTGGAAGCCTCTCATCATGCTGGGTCGAGTCATTGAGACGCTGAAGAGCGTTTCCGACTCGAATTCCAGATCTTTGGCGTCCAGAGAGTTGAATGATGTTAACTGCGTTTGCATAATCAGCTCTTGCATGCTCGTCAGGTGTTCCTTTCGCCATCCGGTCGCCAATTTGACGCTCTTTAAGACTCCCTTCTCGATGTGCTTCTTCAGGAATTGAAGGGAGAGAGGCGAGAGGTACGGTAGGTCAATTGATCTGGTGAAGAAGCAGCCAATCGAGTGAACTTTGCTTAGAATCTCTAAATGCGCGCGTTCCTCCATGTCATTGTTGTCAAGTAGTATTGAATCGTCGTCGGTGGTCAGGTACGGTAGCGCATCTGCCAAATGTTTGTCGTTTTCGTTTAGATTAAAATTTGTGATGCGGGCGTACGGATTGACCTTAACTGAACGAAGAGCGCCTGCTAAGCCCGCGATTCCGTAGTTTCTGCGTTTTCCGAGATGATACTTGGCACAATCGCTCCATGTGCGAGAGGATGCCGCTTCTTGGAGCCCTTTGATGCTGCTCGTGAAGAGGAAGATGATAGACGCGGTCGCAAAAGTCAGGAGAGACCCACTCCATGGTAGATTATGAATGCGATGTAGTGCGTTGATGCGTTCTGTTATATGCGGCACGGTGCGACGCGTCATGTGTGAAATCAGGCGCAAAATGCAAAATGCACATATATGTTGACATATTTGATTGGCACAGCAGAGCTTAAATTATATGATGAGCCGCGTTCAAGATGCCTGGTTTAGCGTTTAGTCCTTGTGTTACAGTAGAACTTATGTTAGTCATTTGCGTAACAAATGCGTTGTATCAGGCTTACCATATAGTAACTGCCTTTGGCTTAGCCTCTAAGCAGCCGCCGTGTTGCCTAGCTATTAGCTCAGTTGCTGCGTATGCATTAAGACAAATCATAATTGTTTTGTAATTTTGGACATTTGACTGTGACATTTTGTCCGGATGCCTCTCAATATGCCACGCTCAGCTTCAATCTACATCAGCTGAGGGTGTTTTTCGAGTTTTTTGGCTTACAAGGCTTCACAGGTCACAGAATCTGCGATTACCGTGGATCTCTGACTGCACAGACACGCTTTGCTGATTGAAAATAAAGTTTTAATGTTTCTATGACACGTTGTTGTCCACAATGCGGTGTTATTGCGCGGAAACGTCGAGGAACAAAATTGCACGCTGTCTTGCCGATTTGGCCTCACGCGACCAACCCAACTTGTCGCGTCACTCCACCGTAAGCTTCCTGTTTTATGCAATAATGCAAACATTTCGTCGAAATTACACGATCGTCTAAATATTAGAGAGTGTCGGTCGGTTCGGGGTACGTGACTAGCAGTAGAGAAGAGCGGAGGACGCGTTTCGAGTGTCGGCGATTCGCCGATGCGGATGAGAAGAAGAAGTCGATTATTATGATGTGGAGGAGGAGAGAATACGCGGTATTCGCAGTGGATACGGTAGATGATGCTGCGCAGGAAGAGGAGGAGATCAACGTGTGTCATCGTCACTCTTCGCCTTCGTTCTCGTCGCCGGTTGTAGGCCTAAAATGGAGGTGAGATGAGAGGAGGAACGAGAGCGAGAGGTCGTCGGTCGGTCGATGAAAGATCGTTTTACTCTCTCCGGCAGCGAATATACAGAAAACAAACAGAATTTTGTACAAAAGTGAAAAGAGAAAGAGCTGAAAGAAGAGAGCTTTTGCTAGCGTGGTTAGTGCTATGGATTACTGTAGTCTGGCACACTCGGCGGGGGGTTAGATTTCAGTATTGCGATACATTGAAGCGCGAGGAAGCGCCGCGTCTCCGGTCGATTTGGAGCGATTGGAAGCCGCTTCGACGGCGTTGATCAGCGTTGACTTCAGACGTCCCTTTCTCGAGCTCGTGGATACCGTACACCGAGCTGCCGCCCGGGCTCTGTACGTTGTCTTTGAGCACCGCTGGGTGCACATTCAGATCGAGCACCATTTTCGCGGCACCGAGGAGCGTGTGCGCCGCGAGTTTGATGGAAAGATCGCGCGGGAGACCCATTTTAACGCCGCCGTCCGCGAGACCCTCGATCACGCTGAACATCTGAAAATTACGAGTTTCAGGGGGATGATTGGGGAATGCAGACGTACGTAGGAGGGTCCTGAGCCGCTGAGTCCGGTGACTGGATCGATGTGCACTTCGGGGACTTCAACAGCGAAGCCCACTGTGGAGAGGAGGTCCTCGACGAGCGCCGAATCGCCGTCGTGACACGCGGAGCCGACGGCGAAGGCGGAAGCGCCGGCGCCGACGACCGCCGGAGTGTTGGGCATCACGCGAACGACGCGACTTTTGGAAGGAAGAAGCTGAAAGAGGAGCATTCAGTGAGAAGCTCATAGACAACGAGAGCTCCGTCTAGACAGCCCAACACTCACCGATTCAATATTCCTAATGGTGATTCCCAACGCGATCGAGACGAGCAGCTGATTGCGCTTGAAGATCGGCGCAATCTCCGAGGCGACCTTTGAGACGTGCGGCGGCTTCACAGCGACAAAGATGACGTCACTCTTGTGCACAACTTCGGTGTTTTCGTAGGTGGTCGCGATGCCGAGCTCCTATAAAACGATAGGGTTATTTTGGGGAGAGAGATGACCTTGAGAGCCGCGCGCGTTCTGTGGTTTTGTGCTTTTGGTTTAATCGTTTCTTTAAAGGTTCACTCGAATGAAGATTGATGCGTGTGATTACCGGGTGGCAGACGGTTTTCACGTGAATCGCGGACCGGTTTTTGAGGATTTCCGTAAAGTAATCGTCGCTTTCAAGGAGAAGCAGCGGTGAAATGCGGGGATTGCGGTGCGGAGAGCGAGTTGGCGGAGCGTGCAAAAAAGTGGATTTGACCAGAAATTCTTGCGGGTTAAGTCGGTTTTTTGTGAGGCGAGGAGATGGCCTTAATCCGATATTAAGACAGCGTGCGCACCC
>MQUG01003640.1:0-29605 GCA_007213375.1 Steinernema feltiae | reverse complement strand
AAGACACATGTCGCCGTCAGTTCTCGCGTTCTACAACGACGAAGCGGAAGGCGGAATCGCATCTATTCCGAAAGTAGGACAACTTTTCGTGATTTCTGGTGAATAACGCCCGTTTTAGGTACTTGAAGCGACTGGAATGACCACGAAGGACAGAGGACAGCGTTATCGAAATGCCTGATGGAAGTCACGGGAGCAAGGACCAACGTTAATATGCAATTGGACATTCTGAATCACTTAAATTTCCGCGGTTTGATTGTAATTATACCACTATTGTTTATGGACAATATTTAGGACTGAAAGGAGAAGTACTGGAAGTCACTGAACGGCTGTCGGAAGCGTTCAAAATACTTCAGAAGTCATTCTTCTCTCATCAACATGACGATATTAAACTTAGAGGCTTCACATTCCTGGAATCCGATCAGATGAATAAGATTTACAAGGATCATGGTAATTCGCGAGCGAATCCTTCCTGGTGGTTTTCTAAAATTGTCTCATTTAGGAGTGAACAGCGCCGATGACGTAGGCTTCAATATGCGGGAGTACGACAACCTCACCAGAGCCGACAGAGAATCTTCATTATGGGGAGGCGCATCGAGCTGTTAGCGGAAAACACAACGGACGCGCATCATCGGCAGAAACGAACCTTTCAAGTGATGTCCGTCCTTTCGCCGACCGTACTCTCGCCATTACATGTTCACTCCTGTTTACGGTCTCAGCATCCTCGGACCGGTTGTTCTCTCTCCTAGTATTTTCAGTCCACTCATTCTGAATCCTTCTGTTCTCGGACCCTATGTCCTCAGTCCTGCAGTGGCTATGCCATTCATTCTTTCTCCGTATCTTCTATCTCCTTATGTATTAACGCCTATAGTCATGGCACCTTTCATTCTCAATCCTTACGTTCTCTCACCGAATGTCATCAATCCCCTACGTTCTCAGTCCGCTAATTCTTAGTCCTCTTGTGCTATCTCCTGACTTGCTATCGCCACAGACTCTCGGTGGAGCGATTCTTTCGCCCAGTGTTGCTTCACCTGCGGTGTTGACCGAGAGTTACCTCATGGCGAGCGTCCTATCTCCGTCCTTTCTTTCATAAAAGCGATGGATTTGGCACCAGTGTATTCCAGTCACGTACTGGAGTATAGTGACTTAATAACCGTAGAATTTTATAGATCGCCTTGTGTACAAACTAATAAATTTTTTGGTGTTTTGCAGAGCAAATCATTCGGGTTTTTAAAAGCTTTCAAAAAACCTTAGAAGTGAGCGTTGCAGCTTGCAAAACGTGCAGCGTGCATCTGCAGTGTTGCAGAATCTCAAGAGCGATCACAATCGGCTCAAGGACTCGTCGTTTATGTCGCCTGAGCTTTCGCCCAGGCTGTTTCCAAAAATTAGCGTTTCAGTCGCTACACTCTGTGTCAATCTCGCAGTTTTTTTCCAAAAATTAGGTACTGATGAGATCGCCGAATCGCGGGGGGTATTCACCTCTGAGCGATTGCTTCTGCGCACTGTTGTGAGGTCGAATGCGCAGAGAAGTGGGAGCGATCGCGTCTGAAACTTGAGTCTCAGATGCCGCTGACGATTGTCTCATCGACCGCACACCGCTGGAGAGACTCTCACGACTCTGTTCCGTCCTGCAGCGCATGAGGCTTCATGCATTCGACGAAGCGCTTGGTCACCCTGAGGGCAGCTCGGTGCCAGCGCTTCCAGTGATGTTGCCGCGCGCAAGCGCTGTTGCAGTGTTCGATAGATGCGTTCGCCGCGAATGAGCGACGCAATCCCAATCACCAGTTGGAAATATTCCTTTCTCTGTGTGAGCGCTGATTGTGAGTTTTTTGAATCAGAATCGAGCTGTTAATAACATATTTGAAGCGCAGGAAAGCGTCGCGAGCTCAATTGAGGTGTCGGGCGAGTTCCGCGCACGATCTGAGGCGATACCGTACCCTCTGAAGATCCCGCACGGACTGTACAGCCTCGGTTGATCTGCCTCGCGCTTTCCGCGAGTGAATAGTATCATATTTGAAGCGCAGGAAGGCGCCGCGAGCTCAATTGAGGTGTCGGGCGAGTTCCGCGCACGATCTGAGGCGATACCGTACCCTCTGAAGATCCCGCACGGACTATACAGTCTCGGTTGATCTGCCTCGCGCTTTCCGCGAGTGAATAATAACATATTTGAAGCGCAGGAAAGCGCCGCGAGCTCAATTGAGGTGTCGGGCGAGTTCCGCGCACGATCTGAGGCGATACCGTACCCTCTGAAGATCCCGCACGGACTGTACAGCCTCGGTTGATCTGCCTCGCGCTTTCCGCGAGTGAATAGTATCATATTTGAAGCGCAGGAAGGCGCCGCGAGCTCAATTGAGGTGTCGGGCGAGTTCCGCGCACGATCTGAGGCGATACCGTACCTACTGATGGTCCCGCACGGACTATACAGTCTCGGTTGATCTGCCTCGCGCTTTCCGCGAGTGAATAGTATCATATTTGAAGCGCAGGAAGGCGCCGCGAGCTCAATTGAGGTGTCGGGCGAGTTCCGCGCACGATCTGAGGCGATACCGTACCTACTGATGGTCCCGCACGGCGCTTTCCTGCGCTTCAAATATGTTATTATTCACTCGCGGAAAGCGCGAGGCAGATCAACCGAGGCTGTACAGTCCGTGCCGGATCTTCAGAGGGTACGGTATCAATTCAGTGCGTGCGCGGAACGCGCCCGACACCTCAATTGAGCTCGCGGCGCATTTCTGCGCTTCAATTATGTTATTATTCACTCGCGGAAAGCGCGAGGCAGATCAACCGAGGCTGTACAGTCCGTGCGGGATCTTCAGAGGGTACGGTATCGCCTCAGATCGTGCGCGGAACTCGCCCGACACCTCAATTGAGCTCGCGGCGCATTTCTGCGCTTCAATTATGTTATTATTCACTCGCGGAAAGCGCGAGGCAGATCAACCGAGGCTGTACAGTCCGTGCGGGATCTTCAGAGGGTACGGTATCAATTCAGTGCGTGCGCGGAACGCGCCCGACACCTCAATTGAGCTCGCGGCGCATTTCTGCGCTTCAATTATGTTATTATTCACTCGCGGAAAGCGCGAGGCAGATCAACCGAGGCTGTACAGTCCGTGCGGGATCTTCAGAGGGTACGGTATCAATTCAGTGCGTGCGCGGAACGCGCCCGACACCTCAATTGAGCTCGCGGCGCATTTCTGCGCTTCAATTATGTTATTATTCACTCGCGGAAAGCGCGAGGCAGATCAACCGAGGCTGTACAGTCCGTGCGGGATCTTCAGAGGGTACGGTATCAATTCAGTGCGTGCGCGGAACGCGCCCGACACCTCAATTGAGCTCGCGGCGCATTTCTGCGCTTCAATTATGTTATTATTCACTCGCGGAAAGCGCGAGGCAGATCAACGGTGAAAGCACCGGGTGCAAACGCTTTGTTTGCACTGAGTACCCGGTTGGACAACACATGGACAACAGTTGGACAACAGTGAACCGCACACACTAATCTACCGTTGAACAGTACAAAAGATCAGGCTGATCCGTTCAGGACCCACCTTAACAACAAACGTCGCATTTTAATGGACAACAGATACAACGAGACGACCGTATGTGTTGCTGCGTGCAATGCTGGTCTCAATGTAGTGATGCTCGAGTGCATTAATGTAAGCTATCGTGTAATGTAAGCTATTGTATGTCACACTCGCTCGAACTTGCTTTCAGCGCTCGCTCGCGCCTTTGCCAAGGGTCACCACATTAACCACCGCGTTGTTTTTCTTCTACTCGTGAGGTTTCCGTTGATGATTCTTCACCAGGTCGATCTTTCTCTGGAAGAGCTGAAGCAGCGATTTCCACATCAGCACTTGTTTGTGCGCATCGGCACGGGGCCGACGTCGTTTCTCCAACTCGGCGAGCCGAATGCGCACGTCATTCTCCTCTGTTATCTCTTCTTCCAAGCTCCGAATCAACTGTGGCGCGTCGTGCAGCTTTTCCACTTCAATTTCCAGCTCCGCCACTCGTTTCCGATTTTCCGTCAAACTGTCTTCGAGCTGATCCGCCTTCGCTTCAGATTCCGCAATCGCGGCGAGGAGATCGTTGCGCATCGCTTCGCGTTTCTTCGTCCGATCAGCGAGCTCCACCTGCTGATTCCGAACAAAGTTCCTGCGATCCGCCACCTCCTCCGCCATCGCACTCAATTCGCTCTTCTCGTGATTCAGGCGCTCCTGCATCTCGCGCACCATCTCCTTCAACTGCTCAATGTCGGTATTCTTCGGTTTCGCCGTTTTCGGACGCTCGGGAGCGCGATTCTCCTCGACAATCTCTTCGGTTACCGTTCCTCCGCTGAATTGCTGCAATATTTCACTGTTTAGCGCATAAATTCTGGCGAATTCTCACAATCTGATCGCGTAGCTCATCCCACTGCACTCGAAGAAGCTCGCGCGTCTGCTCCGCGATCGAAACTTCGGTCGCGAGGCGATCGAGCTCCGCGTTCTTGCGTTTGTAGGCGTTGGACTTGACGCGCAAGCGTTCGCCGTACGTTTTGAACTGAACATCGGGGAATTTTGGGGGATCACAGGAAGCGCGCGCTCACCTGAACACTCGTGATAAACTCGTCGGTGCCAGATTTCGCGATCAGCTGCTGACGATGCGTTTCCACGCTGTCGGAGAGCGTCGCGAGCTCTTCCCTGCAATCCTCAAACGCTACAAAAGGCGATTCACGGAAATGCTCACCTCGCGCGCTGCAGCTGATCCGCCAGCGTCGCCTTCTTGCGCTGCGACGCGTTCGTCTGATGCCGATAGATCGAGAGACTCTCGTCTATCTGCTGCTCGCGATTGTCGCGCTCCTCGGTGATCTGAATCACCTCGGCGTTCTTGTTCTCGATATTGCGCTTCAGATCGTCTTTCCGGTCCATCACCGGCACCGAGACGATCCTCTCGAGATCGGCCAGCGCGTGCTGCGCGCCTGCAATCTCCGCCGCCAGCTTCTCTTCGCACATGTAGCGGTTGGTGGAGATCTCCTCGTGGAGCGTCTCGATCATCCCCGTGAAATCCATCGCTTTCGACGTGTTCTCGAGGTCCTGGAGGACACCGGAGAAGCGCTGCACCTGCTGCTCGGCGATTACCTCCTGCAGATCGCGAGTTTAGCGTGCAATCTACGCTCATCACTTACCTAATTGCGACTGCCTTGCTTCTGCGACTGAAGCTCCTCGGTCCGCTCCTCCTCTCTTCGATGGAGCGCCGCCAGCACGAGATGCCGGTCCATATTCGAGAGACGCAGCGTTTTGCGTTGAATCGTGTCAATCTTCCTCTTCAGCTGATCTTTCTCCTCGTCCATCAACTTCAAATCCCTCATGATGTCCGCCACCGCGTCCGAATTGGCGCGAATGCCCACCGCCTGCTGGTGCGTCTCCTTGAACTCCTCCATGAGCAGCATGGTCTGCGAGAGAAGATCCGCAATCTCCGGATCGCTGTGGTACTCCGCGGGGATGTCGACGAGGACGAGGAACCGAGATACATTTTCTCGCGGCCGTCCGCAAGATTCGCGAAAATGAAGTCGAAAAGCGGGTAGAGCGCGGATTCCTCGCCTTCGACGATTGCACCCGGTGCTTTCACCCATCAGTGTGCTCAGGTCTCGACGCGATGTGGAGTTTCTAGGATGCAGATGTTCTGGCGGTGTTAATAGTAACGCTAAAAAACCCGCAACGTAGCGCTAGGCCCAAACGAAATGCTAAAAGAGGGCATTGTCGCATCGGAAAAGTGTAATTCTCAACTTGACACCGATTGTAGATTCACTCTGAGGTCTCAACGCGAATTTCTTTGTACAACGAAGAGCTTTTAAATGAAATTCAGGTTTTTAATCGTAAAAATTAAATATCCTCTGGATGGATTCGAACCGACAACTTGCAGCCCTCCAAACGCGCGCTTTCGCCACTGCACTACAGACAGATCACCGGTAAATGTCGCGAATGGTGTATAACGGTGACAAAGACTGACTAGACTTCTTTAGAGCAGACATTTTGCATCATCAGAGCCGCGTCATCGAAGAAAGAGACGTTCCCTTCATTAACAATGTTGGCTCAATTGGTTTTGCCGCGAATTACCTGAACTTGCACGGTCGCGCAGTCAATTCGCATGTTTTTCGAATTGTTGATTGATATTCGTACAAAATAGACGCGATGGGCCGGCGGCATAAATCGGTGGCTGATCTGTCAAAATTCAGTTTGCCACCCGTCGGCCGCTGGCAGTCGCTCGAGACGTCTATGCTGCGCGCGCCAATTTTGCATTTGAGAAATGCTGCACCGGTGCCCATTAACACTGCGCGGCAGACTGCACGCGGTGCAGCGCTGTTGCTTCAAATGCTTCTCATTCCGCGTTGTTGTGAGTCCAAGAAAACACCGTGGCGGATACAGCGGCGCGCAGCGTGATTCAGCGTGGAATGGAGGATTGGTCTTGCAGCGACGGGAGAAATCGAGCGCGCGATCGAATATTGAGCCAGATGGAAATAGGAAGTTGGTGATTCGGTGATGCGTCCATGATCTCTATGCGCTGCGCCTGTCGCTTATTTAATTTAGGCGCGAAATCTCCATCGTGCCGGCCTGCATCAAACAACCGAGGCCGCAAGCGTTGAATTGAATCGTAAATCTGCCGTTGCACGCCAGCGCGCAGTGCGTTATATATTTCTGCGCTGCTTTTCTGTGGATTTGTGTTCATTTGCGGAACTGAAGGAGCGCAACCCGCAAGCGTTGAATTTCATGTGCAGTTGCTCGCGGCGTGTTTTGTGCGCTCGTCGTGTCTTCTCTACTGTTGCCAGGTGCTTTATTTTCTCTGCTTCGCTTCAGTTTGTGATTTTTGACGGTTTTTCAGTATTTTATATACTTCCTGTTATTACATCTCCGCGCTGTATATCCCGGGGCTGTGTTAACGCCGTCATTCACCGGAGTTAATTTCAACTGTTTCAGATCAATCACTCAGATCAACCTAAATGACATGTCTGTTCCGTTCGCCGCGCATCCAGCGAGAAACCGTGAAAGGCAAGAATTGTTTGATCATCGTGTTTTTCACAGAGCAATTGTAGATCGAAACATCCCAGTGCTACTCCCATGATGACTCAACAAACCTGTGCGGTTAATATGGCTGTCATTCTTCAAATTGTGGAAGATGCCAGATTGGTCAGTATCAACGATTTGTACCAGTTTTACGGATCGACAACTGGGACCAAATTGGAATTGCAGCCGATGCAACTCGTCACAGCCATCAGAACGGTGTTTCGCGATCGGATATTCGTCCACGTACCCACTGAGAAACAGACAATCGGAAGAATCTGGGCAAGCACAGCGAAGAGACTGATTGACCAAAGTAAGCGCTAGTTTCTCATTCCAGGTAAATGGCGTTTTCTTTAGCTCCTAAGTTGAAAGGCCGCCGGTTTAAACAACGAATTCTAAATAAACACGTCAAAGAATTGGGTCACGTAAATCTCTACAGCTACGATAATTACGTGAAAATGTACTATGATTTTAGGGGGTTAAGCCTGGATGTGGTAGGTCATTGTAAGGAGTCACTCTTCTACGTATTCGTTTAGATCAATTCAATTTTCGGGATAAAAGCTACAAGTCGCACAGTTGGGCTTAAAGAGGGATTAAGCAAGGCGGGTTTCATTTCACTAGTAGAAGACAATCGCGGAAAGCCTGTGCTTGTTTTCAATTCACCCAATAACGAAGCTGCTCCTCCGATTCCATCGAACTATGTCGAAGTGCAGATTTCAACGCAGATTCCAACGGTTGAGTCCCAGCAGGCGAACAACCTCTACGAGTTCTATCGGATAATTGGACAAGATTTGTTGGTTGAGCCGCAACCACAGCAGGAGCCTTGCTCGTCACTACAACTTCCTAGCCGAAATAAAGCATTTTGGAAAGCCGAATTCCTCACCGAGCTGCGCAGACACAAGACGATCAACCTCTACGAGTTCTATCGGATAATTGCGAACAAACACAATATCGTCCTCAGCGTCGCTACGGTGAGTGCTAAATACTGAGTCTTGGCTTGATGGTAGTTTTATGATTTAGATGAACGCAATGTTCGGATTGAACGAATCTACGCATCATATCGCGTCTATCATGCAGAAGGTCTTTGCAGAGTCGATCGAAATTTCGGAGAGTGGACAAGATTTGTTTATTTCTTACAAGGATCCTTCGTTGCCCGCAATCCCCCAAACGATTGTCCAAACTCATGCGCCTGAATTGACTTCGTCGCCCACACCGCCGGTCAGCATCATCGACGATAAGGACTTTTGGATTCGCGAATTTCTCGCTGCAGTTATTGAGCAGCCTCAGATTAGCTTGGATGAGATGTTAGCGAGTGTGGAGCAGAAGCACGGCGTCAATCTGGACATGGAAACGGTTTGCTTTGCTATGTTTACAGGGCGTTTAGACCATTTATATTTAGTTGAAAAGAATCTTCGGATTAAAGGCTGCTAGTCGCTTTGAGGTCATCGAAAAGGTCTTCGGAGACCTGGGTTTCATCAAATCACGCGGTACTCGACCGAATGTTGAACACCATCAAAATCAAGAACCCGGAACGGCGATCCTCTTCACGCAACCAGCACCATTGGAGAAGGAGTTCTGGGAGGCGAAAATCCTCGGAGAAATTCGACAGCACAAGCGCATCAGCGTGGACTCCTTATTCGATATCTTGCAACGGAAACATTTCCTTCTTCTGAACGTTGACGTGGTGAGTACACATCCTTTTTTAAATTTTGACCAAAAATCGACAATTTGTAGTTGAATAGAATTTTCGGGATGCATGAAACCAGTCGACAATCAATTCTGGAAAATGTGCTTGGTGGGTCGATACGGTTTTCCGAAGATGGGACTGAGCGAGAAGTTGTTTACATTGGCAAACAACTAGAACAACAGGCCGCCAATACGAGTCAAGAACATCATAGAGCAGCTGCACCCGCTGAAGTTGCCACCACTGAGGGACAACGTGAGCTACTGACCGCCAATACAATTCAAGAACGTCTCCCAATAGCTGCAAGTGCCGATGAAGTTGCCAACAGTGGCGAAGAACACGACCAACTGACTGCCAGTACGAATCAAAAACGTCCACCGGCGACTGCAGCTCCCGTTGAAGAACACCGCCAAGTGACCGCGAATACGAATCAAGAACGTCTCCCAGCACCTGTAGCTCCAGTTGAAGATGCCAACACTAGCGAAGAACACGATCAACTGACTGTCAATACGAATCAAGCACATCCTCGAGCAGCTACAGCTCCCGTTGAAGATGCCAACACTGACGAAGAACACCGCCAACTGACCGAGAATACGAATCAAGGACATCCTCGAGCAGCTCCATCTCCTGTTGAGCACCGAGAGAAACCGGACGAATTCATTGCGTGGATAGCCGCCGAACTGGTCTACTACTTGACAACAGCTGGAGGTATTCAGATAATAGTGTCCGATGCAGCGGCAGTATTGAAAACGCGTTACCCCAACCAGCCGCCTCTTGCTCATGTGAACACATATGTGGAAGCGTTTCACCTTGCACAAGCGATGGTGAAAGCCAACCGGATGCTCAAGTTGGTGTTTTGCAATGAAGTGGTAAGCATTTCCGTGACTTGTCAGATCCTCTTACTTTATTTTAGGCGTTTGTTCGGCTGGCAGGGTCACGTGTGTGTGATCCACAATTTGTCGAAAGCTACAACGTTCCTCTAGTGGAAGACGGCGTTATCCTGTTCCCTAAGCATGGGAATATTTTGGATTTGCCAGCGCATCCTCCGTTCCGCCGAAGAACTGTAAGTCTACGAGTCGACAACAATGATTTATTATTGATTTAGTTACTTGACACTCCACCGCACCGCCGAGACGAAGCCACCGCCTTTAAAAAACGCCGCCCGTAGGACTAAGGACGGAATAAACTTGTCTTGTCAACTGGTTGATTTTTTGAAGCGAGATAAATTATCCTAACCTGACGTAATCGTCATCATCACACTTGCATCACTATTCTTCTTATGGTCGGAATCTGAGCCAGCTTCCGACTCACCTCTACACTCTACTTAATCCGTAGATCTGATGCAATCGTCGTCATCATCATCACAACCTCACATTGCGTCACTAACCTCTTACCATGATCTCTTAGCATTGCTTATACGCACCTTTAGCTTCGCATATCGAGTTCTTTGGCACTGCATCTAGCGCCATTAATACGAGAACAAATCGTCTATTCTCCATTTGACCTCGCGTCGTGCGGTCCTCTCCGAAGATGAAAAAGCGCCTCGTCCTCCTCCTCTTCTTCCTTGGCGTCGCCTGTGGAACGCGCCGAGCGGTCGACTCTGCAGATCCTGATGGAGTGTCCCAGAAGGAATGGGAATCCTTCAAGAGAACTCACAGTAAGTCGTTCCCTTCGCTCTTCATTCACTCAATCGCCGTTTTCAGAGAAAACCTACCGCGGCCCCGACCACGAATTCACCAGCAGAGTTCAGTACACGCGCACAAAGCGCTTCGTGGAGAGGCACAACTACGCGTTCCACGGGGGCGAGCGGACCTACGAAATGGCGCTCAATAACTTTGCCGACATGAATCCGAGCGCTTTGCAGAAGATGAACGGCTTCAGAGGCGCTCTGAGACCTTCCGCTTCTTCTCCTTCCGCACCTACAGTACCCTTCGCCGGTGCCTCCAGATTTGGCGTCCCTGACGCGGTCGACTGGCGCACTCGCGGATTCGTCACCGAAGTCAAGAATCAAGGCGACTGCGGCAGCTGCTGGGCGTTCAGCGCAACCGGCGCGTTGGAAGGTCAACACAAGCGGGCGACCGGGAAACTCGTTTCGCTCTCCGAACAGAACCTGGTAGACTGCACGACGGGCGCCTACGGTAACCAGGGCTGCAACGGGGGGTTGATGGACAACGCGTTCAACTACGTCACCAAGAACGGCGGATTGGACACCGAAGCCGCGTATTCCTACGGAGGCTACGACGGCGACTGTCACTTCAACAAATCGGACACCGGAACGACCGCTGCCGGCTTCGTGGACCTCCCGCACGGCGACGAGGAAGCGCTGAAGCTGGCGGTGGCCACGATGGGACCGATTTCCGTGGGCATCCAGGCGACCAACAACTTTATCTTCTACAACTCTGGCGTCTACGATGACACCGAGTGCTCGAGCGACACCGCGGACCTCAATCACGGAGTGCTCGTCGTTGGATACGGTACCGACCCCGAAGGAGGAGACTTCTGGCACGTGAAGAACAGCTGGGGCCGCGAGTGGGGAGAGAACGGCTACATTCGCATGGCGCGCAACCGCGAGAATCGCTGCGGCATCGCCTCTCTCGCCAGTTATCCCGTCGTCAGGAGCGGCGTGGAGGAGCCGGAGGAGGATAACTCTGCGGATATATACTGGATGAAAGCCTATGCGTTTACTTTCTGCGCAGTCCTCGTTTTGGTCGCCTTGTTGCACCTGTTTGCTCCCAAAAAGAGTCACGTCAAAAAAGAGGGATTCTCAAATCCTACGTACACAGCCTAAGTGTAATCATCTATTGTTTCTTGCGACGTTTTGTAAAGATAAAGTGCCTCATGTTTGTTTAACTTGTTTTACCTCCATCAGTTGCTCCGCACTCGTTAAGAATTCCATCAAATAGGTTATTTACTACCGTGAACAAAGCTTAAACCTCTTTAGCGACGCTCCTGTCGCTTCTTGATGGCGACGATTTCATCCGAAGGATCGACCGGCAACTGAATCATCGATAAATTCAGTGTGCCACATTTGTTTAACTTACAGTTCTTCGTGATGCGTGGCGTGTCGGGACCCTGTCGTCTACCGCTTTCAATCGTTTAGTTGTTCCTGATGGGGGACATTCTTGATTCGTGTTGCTGGTGGCTTGCTTCCTTTCCTCGCAAATGTAAAGCACTTCTCGCTCGCTTCCAACTCCTAAAAACCGAATCGACCCACCAAACACCTTCTCCAGAAGGGTTTGTCGGCTGGTCTCGTTCATTCCGAAGATTCTACTGAGCTAAAAGTTCAGAAAATTATTGGTAAAATTGGTAAAAAAAGTTCACAGTCACCATTTTGATGTCCAAAAGAAGGAAATGCTTTCGGCACAAGATATCAAACAGCGACGCCATGTTGATGCGTTTGTGCTGTCGAATCTTTGCTAGAATTTCTGCCTCCCAGAACTCCCTGTCCAATGATGTGACAGTTTTCGATTCTGGATCCTGGTCAATGTTCCGTCGAATACCACGTGACTTGATGAAGCCCAGGTCTCCGAAAACCTTTTCAATTGCATCAAAGCGAGTATCAGCCTCCAATCCGAAGATTCTGTTCAACTAAATGCAGATGTTGTGAAAACTGCTGAACATAAGAAAGCCGCCAACCGTTTCCATATCCAGGTTGAAGCCGTGCTTCTGCTCCACACTCGCTAACATCTCATCCAGGCTAATTCGCGGCTGCTTAATAACTGCAGCGAGGAATTCGCCAATCCAAAAGTCCTTATCGTCGATGATGCTGACCGACGGTATGGGCGACGTACAAGATTGGTGCGGTGGCTCACATTCAGCCATCGGTATCTCAGTAAACGGAACTGGTTGATTGGGAGGACAAAAAATAAGCCACGGCTTCCCGTTCTTGCCGTCTCTGACTGTGAGACCCGTCTCGCGAAGTCCCGCAGTACAAGCTTCTATGCGAGTTCGAGCTGACGTTCCGAAGATTGTATTGAGCTAAACAAATGCATAGAAAAGTGATTCCTGACAGCAAGCCTACCACTTCCAGGCTTAAACCCCTCCAATCGTAGTACATTTTCACGTAAATATCGTAGCTATTGAGTGGCACCTGACCCAATTCTCTTATGTGATCCGCTAGAATTCGCATTGTAATACCAGCGGCTTTCAAAGGAGCTAAAGAAAACGACATTTAACTAGAATTAGAATTCAGCGTTTACTTTGCTCAATCAGCTTCTTCGCTGTGCTTGCCCAGAATCTTCCAACAGAAAATCTTTCGCGCGGTATGTGTACGAAGAACCGATCGGGAAAAGCAGTTTTAATGACGGTGGCGAGTTGCATCGGCTGCGATCGCATCAGCTGCATATCCGTTTGCGTCCCGGTTGCCACTGTGTATAGCTGGATCAAATCGTTGAAGTTGAGCAGCCTTGTGTCATCAAGAATCTGAAGAATGACATCCGTATTTATTCCACAGGTCGGCATGGGAGTAGCACTAGACGGTTCCGATCTGAAGTAAATCAGTTAACAGATATAATAACTTTAATACTTGCTTTTCACAGCTGAAAGTCAACAAATCTTGTCCAATTATCCGATTGAACTCGTAGAGGTTGTTCGCCTGCTGGGACCCAATCGTTGGGATCTGCGTTGACTTCTGCGCTTCAACATAGTTCGACGGAATCGGAGGAGCAGCTTCGTTATTGGGTGAATTGAAAACAAGCAAAGGCTTTCCGCGATTGTCTTCTACTAGTGAGATGAAACCAGCCTTGCGTAATCCCTTTTTAAGAGCATCCATGCGACGTGTAGCTTTTAGGCCGAAAATTGAATTGATCTGAACAATTACATAGAATTGTGACTCCTAGCAACAACCCACCACTTCCAGGCTTAAACCTTCCGAATCATAGTACATTTTCACGTAATTATCGTAGCTGTAGAGATTTACGTGACCCAATTCTTTGATGTGTTCATTTAGAATTCGTTGTTTAAACCGGCGGCCTTTCAACTTAGGAGCTAAAGAAAACGCCATTTACCTGGAATGAGAAACTAGCGCTTACTTTGGTCAATCAGTCTCTTCGCTGTGCTTGCCCAGATTCTTCCGATTGTCTGTTTCTCAGTGGGTACGTGGACGAATATCCGATCGCGAAACACCGTTCTGATGGCTGTGACGAGTTGCATCGGCTGCAATTCCAATTTGGTCCCAGTTGTCGATCCGTAAAACTGGTACAAATCGTTGATACTGACCAATCTGGCATCTTCCACAATTTGAAGAATGACAGCCATATTAACCGCACAGGTTTGTTGAGTCATCATGGGAGTAGCACTGGGATGTTTCGATCTACAATTGCTCTGTGAAAAACACGATGATCAAACAATTCTTGCCTTTCACGGTTTCTCGCTGGATGCGCGGCGAACGGAACAGACATGTCATTTAGGTTGATCTGAGTGATTGATCTGAACCAGTTGAAATTAACTCCGGTGAATGACGGCGTTAACACAGCCCCGGGATATACAGCGCGGAGATGTAATAACAGGAAGTATATAAAATACTGAAAAACCGTCAAAAATCACAAACTGAAGCGAAGCAGAGAAAATAAAGCACCTGGCAACAGTAGAGAAGACACGACGAGCGCACAAAACACGCCGCGAGCAACTGCACATGAAATTCAACGCTTGCGGGTTGCGCTCCTTCAGTTCCGCAAATGAACACAAATCCACAGAAAAGCAGCGCAGAAATATATAACGCACTGCGCGCTGGCGTGCAACGGCAGATTTACGATTCAATTCAACGCTTGCGGCCTCGGTTGTTTGATGCAGGCCGGCACGATGGAGATTTCGCGCCTAAATTAAATAAGCGACAGGCGCAGCGCATAGAGATCATGGACGCATCACCGAATCACCAACTTCCTATTTCCATCTGGCTCAATATTCGATCGCGCGCTCGATTTCTCCCGTCGCTGCAAGACCAATCCTCCATTCCACGCTGAATCACGCTGCGCGCCGCTGTATCCGCCACGGTGTTTTCTTGGACTCACAACAACGCGGAATGAGAAGCATTTGAAGCAACAGCGCTGCACCGCGTGCAGTCTGCGCGCAGTGTTAATGGGCACCGGTGCAGCATTTCTCAAATGCAAAATTGGCGCGCGCAGCATAGACGTCTCGAGCGACTGCCAGCGGCCGACGGGTGGCAAACTGAATTTTGACAGATCAGCCACCGATTTATGCCGCCGGCCCATCGCGTCTATTTTGTACGAATATCAATCAACAATTCGAAAAACATGCGAATTGACTGCGCGACCGTGCAAGTTCAGGTAATTCGCGGCAAAACCAATTGAGCCAACATTGTTAATGAAGGGAACGTCTCTTTCTTCGATGACGCGGCTCTGATGATGCAAAATGTCTGCTCTAAAGAAGTCTAGTCAGTCTTTGTCACCGTTATACACCATTCGCGACATTTACCGGTGATCTGTCTGTAGTGCAGTGGCGAAAGCGCGCGTTTGGAGGGCTGCAAGTTGTCGGTTCGAATCCATCCAGAGGATATTTAATTTTTACGATTAAAAACCTGAATTTCATTTAAAAGCTCTTCGTTGTACAAAGAAATTCGCGTTGAGACCTCAGAGTGAATCTACAATCGGTGTCAAGTTGAGAATTACACTTTTCCGATGCGACAATGCCCTCTTTTAGCATTTCGTTTGGGCCTAGCGCTACGTTGCGGGTTTTTTAGCGTTACTATTAACACCGCCAGAACATCTGCATCCTAGAAACTCCACATCGCGTCGAGACCTGAGCACACTGATGGGTGAAAGCACCGGGTGCAATCGTCGAAGGCGAGGAATCCGCGCTCTACCCGCTTTTCGACTTCATTTTCGCGAATCTTGCGGACGGCCGCGAGAAAATGTATCTCGGTTCCTCGTCCTCGTCGACATCCCCGCGGAGTACCACAGCGATCCGGAGATTGCGGATCTTCTCTCGCAGACCATGCTGCTCATGGAGGAGTTCAAGGAGACGCACCAGCAGGCGGTGGGCATTCGCGCCAATTCGGACGCGGTGGCGGACATCATGAGGGATTTGAAGTTGATGGACGAGGAGAAAGATCAGCTGAAGAGGAAGATTGACACGATTCAACGCAAAACGCTGCGTCTCTCGAATATGGACCGGCATCTCGTGCTGGCGGCGCTCCATCGAAGAGAGGAGGAGCGGACCGAGGAGCTTCAGTCGCAGAAGCAAGGCAGTCGCAATTAGGTAAGTGATGAGCGTAGATTGCACGCTAAACTCGCGATCTGCAGGAGGTAATCGCCGAGCAGCAGGTGCAGCGCTTCTCCGGTGTCCTCCAGGACCTCGAGAACACGTCGAAAGCGATGGATTTCACGGGGATGATCGAGACGCTCCACGAGGAGATCTCCACCAACCGCTACATGTGCGAAGAGAAGCTGGCGGCGGAGATTGCAGGCGCGCAGCACGCGCTGGCCGATCTCGAGAGGATCGTCTCGGTGCCGGTGATGGACCGGAAAGACGATCTGAAGCGCAATATCGAGAACAAGAACGCCGAGGTGATTCAGATCACCGAGGAGCGCGACAATCGCGAGCAGCAGATAGACGAGAGTCTCTCGATCTATCGGCATCAGACGAACGCGTCGCAGCGCAAGAAGGCGACGCTGGCGGATCAGCTGCAGCGCGCGAGGTGAGCATTTCCGTGAATCGCCTTTTGTAGCGTTTGAGGATTGCAGGGAAGAGCTCGCGACGCTCTCCGACAGCGTGGAAACGCATCGTCAGCAGCTGATCGCGAAATCTGGCACCGACGAGTTTATCACGAGTGTTCAGGTGAGCGCGCGCTTCCTGTGATCCCCCAAATTCCCCGATGTTCAGTTCAAAACGTACGGCGAACGCTTGCGCGTCAAGTCCAACGCCTACAAACGCAAGAACGCGGAGCTCGATCGCCTCGCGACCGAAGTTTCGATCGCGGAGCAGACGCGCGAGCTTCTTCGAGTGCAGTGGGATGAGCTACGCGATCAGATTGTGAGAATTCGCCAGAATTTATGCGCTAAACAGTGAAATATTGCAGCAATTCAGCGGAGAACGGTAACCGAAGAGATTGTCGAGGAGAATCGCGCTCCCGAGCGTCCGAAAACGGCGAAACCGAAGAATACCGACATTGAGCAGTTGAAGGAGATGGTGCGCGAGATGCAGGAGCGCCTGAATCACGAGAAGAGCGAATTGAGTGCGATGGCGGAGGAGGTGGCGGATCGCAGGAACTTTGTTCGGAATCAGCAGGTGGAGCTCGCTGATCGGACGAAGAAACGCGAAGCGATGCGCAACGATCTCCTCGCCGCGATTGCGGAATCTGAAGCGAAGGCGATCAGCTCGAAGACAGTTTGACGGAAAATCGGAAACGAGTGGCGGAGCTGGAAATTGAAGTGGAAAAGCTGCACGACGCGCCACAGTTGATTCGGAGCTTGGAAGAAGAGATAACAGAGGAGAATGACGTGCGCATTCGGCTCGCCGAGTTGGAGAAACGACGTCGGCCCCGTGCCGATGCGCACAAACAAGTGCTGATGTGGAAATCGCTGCTTCAGCTCTTCCAGAGAAAGATCGACCTGGTGAAGAATCATCAACGGAAACCTCACGAGTAGAAGAAAAACAACGCGGTGGTTAATGTGGTGACCCTTGGCAAAGGCGCGAGCGAGCGCTGAAAGCAAGTTCGAGCGAGTGTGACATACAATAGCTTACATTACGCGATAGCTTACATTAATGCACTCGAGCATCACTACATTGAGACCAGCATTGCACGCAGCAACACATACGGTCGTCTCGTTGTATCTGTTGTCCATTAAAATGCGACGTTTGTTGTTAAGGTGGGTCCTGAACGGATCAGCCTGATCTTTTGTACTGTTCAACGGTAGATTAGTGTGTGCGGTTCACTGTTGTCCAACTGTTGTCCATGTGTTGTCCAACCGGGTACTCAGTGCAAACAAAGCGTTTGCACCCGGTGCTTTCACCGTTGATCTGCCTCGCGCTTTCCGCGAGTGAATAATAACATAATTGAAGCGCAGAAATGCGCCGCGAGCTCAATTGAGGTGTCGGGCGCGTTCCGCGCACGCACTGAATTGATACCGTACCCTCTGAAGATCCCGCACGGACTGTACAGCCTCGGTTGATCTGCCTCGCGCTTTCCGCGAGTGAATAATAACATAATTGAAGCGCAGAAATGCCCCGCGAGCTCAATTGAGGTGTCGGGCGAGTTCCGCGCACGATCTGAGGCGATACCGTACCCTCTGAAGATCCCGCACGGACTGTACAGCCTCGGTTGATCTGCCTCGCGCTTTCCGCGAGTGAATAATAACATAATTGAAGCGCAGAAATGCGCCGCGAGCTCAATTGAGGTGTCGGGCGCGTTCCGCGCACGCACTGAATTGATACCGTACCCTCTGAAGATCCCGCACGGACTGTACAGCCTCGGTTGATCTGCCTCGCGCTTTCCGCGAGTGAATAATAACATATTTGAAGCGCAGGAAAGCGCCGTGCGGGACCATCAGTAGGTACGGTATCGCCTCAGATCGTGCGCGGAACTCGCCCGACACCTCAATTGAGCTCGCGGCGCTTTCCTGCGCTTCAAATATGATACTATTCACTCGCGGAAAGCGCGAGGCAGATCAACCGAGGCTGTACAGTCCGTGCGGGATCTTCAGAGGGTACGGTATCGCCTCAGATCGTGCGCGGAACTCGCCCGACACCTCAATTGAGCTCGCGGCGCCTTCCTGCGCTTCAAATATGATACTATTCACTCGCGGAAAGCGCGAGGCAGATCAACCGAGGCTGTACAGTCCGTGCGGGATCTTCAGAGGGTACGGTATCGCCTCAGATCGTGCGCGGAACTCGCCCGACACCTCAATTGAGCTCGCGACGCTTTCCTGCGCTTCAAATATGTTATTAACAGCTCGATTCTGATTCCAAAAACTCACAATCAGCGCTCACACAGAGAAAGGAATATTTCCAACTGGTGATTGGGATTGCGTCGCTCATTCGCGGCGAACGCATCTATCGAACACTGCAACAGCGCTTGCGCGCGGCAACATCACTGGAAGCGCTGGCACCGAGCTGCCCTCAGGGTGACCAAGCGCTTCGTCGAATGCATGAAGCCTCATGCGCTGCAGGACGGAACAGAGTCGTGAGAGTCTCTCCAGCGGTGTGCGGTCGATGAGACAATCGTCAGCGGCATCTGAGACTCAAGTTTCAGACGCGATCGCTCCCACTTCTCTGCGCATTCGACCTCACAACAGTGCGCAGAAGCAATCGCTCAGAGGTGAATACCCCCCGCGATTCGGCGATCTCATCAGTACCTAATTTTTGGAAAAAAACTGCGAGATTGACACAGAGTGTAGCGACTGAAACGCTAATTTTTGGAAACAGCCTGGGCGAAAGCTCAGGCGACATAAACGACGAGTCCTTGAGCCGATTGTGATCGCTCTTGAGATTCTGCAACACTGCAGATGCACGCTGCACGTTTTGCAAGCTGCAACGCTCACTTCTAAGGTTTTTTGAAAGCTTTTAAAAACCCGAATGATTTGCTCTGCAAAACACCAAAAAATTTATTAGTTTGTACACAAGGCGATCTATAAAATTCTACGGTTATTAAGTCACTATACTCCAGTACGTGACTGGAATACACTGGTGCCAAATCCATCGCTTTTATGAAAGAAAGGACGGAGATAGGACGCTCGCCATGAGGTAACTCTCGGTCAACACCGCAGGTGAAGCAACACTGGGCGAAAGAATCGCTCCACCGAGAGTCTGTGGCGATAGCAAGTCAGGAGATAGCACAAGAGGACTAAGAATTAGCGGACTGAGAACGTAGGGATTGATGACATTCGGTGAGAGAACGTAAGGATTGAGAATGAAAGGTGCCATGACTATAGGCGTTAATACATAAGGAGATAGAAGATACGGAGAAAGAATGAATGGCATAGCCACTGCAGGACTGAGGACATAGGGTCCGAGAACAGAAGGATTCAGAATGAGTGGACTGAAAATACTAGGAGAGAGAACAACCGGTCCGAGGATGCTGAGACCGTAAACAGGAGTGAACATGTAAGGCGAGAGTACGGTCGGCGAAAGGACGGACATCACTTGAAAGGTTCGTTTCTGCCGATGATGCGCGTCCGTTGTGTTTTCCGCTAACAGCTCGATGCGCTCCCATAATGAAGATTCTCTGTCGGCTCTGGTGAGGTTGTCGTACTCCCGCATATTGAAGCCTACGTCATCGGCGCTGTTCACTCCTAAATGAGACAATTTTAGAAAACCACCAGGAAGGATTCGCTCGCGAATTACCATGATCCTTGTAAATCTTATTCATCTGATCGGATTCCAGGAATGTGAAGCCTCTAAGTTTAATATCGTCATGTTGATGAGAGAAGAATGACTTCTGAAGTATTTTGAACGCTTCCGACAGCCGTTCAGTGACTTCCAGTACTTCTCCTTTCAGTCCTAAATATTGTCCATAAACAATAGTGGTATAATTACAATCAAACCGCGGAAATTTAAGTGATTCAGAATGTCCAATGCCATATTAACGTTGGTCCTTGCTCCCGTGACTTCCATCAGCATTTCGATAACGCTGTCTCTGTCCTTCGTGGTCATTCCAGTCGCTTCAAGTACCTAAAACGGGCGTTATTCACCAGAAATCACGAAAAGTTGTCCTACTTTCGGAATAGATGCGATTCCGCCTTCCGCTTCGTCGTTGTAGAACGCGAGAACTGACGGCGACATGTGTCTTGATCTGGTTTCGATCTTGTCTGGCATGAGCGGAGCGATTCGTGGACTCATAAAGCGAACGTTCGACTCTTCTCGCATTTTCTTGTTCCGTTTTCCACTCACGGAGCCGACCAAGTCAATCGCAGTGTCCAAAAGAGACGAGCCAAACAACTTAAATTGATTTTACTGATTAATTAAACGACAACGTGAACTTACTTTTTCTTTCGGCGATTTTGTAGGCGCATCGTTGTCCAAAACAAGATCAAACAACCTGAAATTGAAGGCTCTGGCTCCAGGCGCCTGTTTCTTCTCGTCCATTGATTCTTTCAAGTTTCGCAGGTGGTCGTAGGTTTTCACCCAATCGCCCGGCTTGTAGGTCGATTCATTTCCTTGCGTGATGCGGGTGATCAGGTTGCTGACTCTCCGAATTGCCGACGTCGCTGGCGCTTCAGCCAGAGAATTCAATCGATCCATCGATTTTACTCGAATAAATTCATGGTCGCTTTTCGTAACCGAATTTGTCACAAGGCGATATTCACTGCGCTTCACGCGATGATCTCGCCGTGTCTTGAAAACCCAGAACTTTGACGGATCCCTTCGAGCCAAGAGTTTGCGCTCTCGATAAAGATTCGAGATTCTCGGTTCGAGTCTGTCGAAGAGTCGTCTGGATTTAATTACAACAGGCTTGAGGACGTTCAGCTTAATGGTCTTCCGTTTCATTTCTGGTGCTTGTACAAAACCTGAGCCGGACTTAGCGGACTTCGTTGGCTTACGGAGCGGGTTCACTTCCCTTCTTCTGCGCGCTTTGACCAGGCAACGCGCTCCAAAGCTCAGATCTCCTTGGTTTTCAATGTTGTCTAGGCAGCGAGCAAAATCCCGTTGATCTTCTGCAACACAATAACTTGTTCAGAATTGGATTAAAACAGAATAACGATGCCTGGATTGAGTTCCGTGAAGATTTCTTTGCCTAGCTGGCCCATCAACGCCTTGATTGAGGTCATATACCATGAAAAATGAAGCCGTTCCACAGCTTCATAGCTTTTCTTATCCAAACGGGCGTTTTCCACTTTTTCGTAGCCGCGACTCAATTTCGAAGACACTAAACAAACGGTTAGTATTAGTAGCTGAATATGTCAAGCCTCGCAAACCTGAACCAATCACCGACAGACATAGCAAAGCAGCGAAAAGCAATCGCATCGCCACGGATTAGACCTGAAAACGCACTGATCAGTGACCATTAAGACAAGTGCGAATGAACTAAACCGTGCAATTGTAGAAAATGTTCGAACTTTGAGCTCCATTTATAGCGATGCACTCAGAAAGTTGGGCATCGGCCCTGTTGGTGGGCCGTGACGCGGTCGCACTCAAAATAAAACTTATGCAAATCAAGGTCAAGAATAAGATTTAATCCCCGTTGCAAGACGATTACCCGACATTCGATTGTCGCGCGCAAGCTCCTCAAGCAACTTGAGACCGTTGACTCCGCTTGTATGACGTCGAAAAAACAACTGACCCATTTGTGCTGAAAATACGGACGGCTAATATGCTTCAATCTGCTGTAATTTCATTGGCCAATACATTTCGGTTTGTTTTACTCATATCCCAAACGTTAGCGTTCATCAGCCAACTGCGCAAACAGCTCCCCATGCGAGGATCGTCAGCCAATTTCGCAAATACAACACATTCACCCATGCTTCTCCTACTGTTCCTCTTTATCTCCCCGTTAGCCGGCTCCTATTTCTGTCCCGATAACGTCGCCTATTTCGATTTGAACCCTTGCAATGAAAACGCTCGTAATCAGTGTCCTTGTGGATATGGCTGCCGACCTGCTACCGTAATTGCCAGCAATTTGACCAAATTCAAGAAGTATATCTGCTGCGAGACTGCATCGATGACCGTTGCGCAATGTTGGTTTTGAACTTAATCCTCTTATGTGTCTTTTGTGTACAAAAGTGTCAAGTTCAGTTCGGATTAGACTAAACTGATCGATAGCTGCTTTTTCTTCCTTAAGATTACTTAAATGTTGCATTTCAGGGTTCACAGAAAACGACCTTTCGCCACGTTTTCTTCCGCAAATCCCGCTGACTCTGTTAAATTCTGTAAGTGTGCAGTGTTTGACCTTATGACGTCATGATTCAGGTATTCATTTCTCGCAACGACGAAAAAGCACGCAAAGCAGGTGAAGAAGTCTCCATGCTGTCGAATAAAGGCTTCACGTTTGGACCAATAACCACTGTGGACTTTGAGTATCAATTTGTGCCGGGACAAAGCGGCTACATTCATATCCTCACTGCTATAGGTAGCCAGTCATCTCAGATGTTGTCACAAACGTTTATTCAGATCCAAAACAGGTTCCATCGGCGCTGTTTCTCCACTACAATATTCCATCAGAAGGGAACACAATCGTCGATCTTACAAATCCAGCCCGTAAAATGACGGTCGTAGTTGGCAACGAGACCGTAGCCTCAGCGGAAACATGTACGACGAGCTCGATTGGTGCAGTAATCAAAAAATCTCTTCAGATCGGTCTTTGTACGTAGTGTTAGCCTTTCGCACGCAACAGATAATCAACGATCCAACCACCGATCTACTCAACTCGAAAGGTGATCTCTCGGTACTCCTGATTAATTCAACGTGTTCGCGAGAACTCGGAGCACCTATAGCGGGAACGATGTTGTGGGTAACAGCACAAACGACCATATTTCCTCGGAAACCTGAAGTTGTGACACCTAGTCCTTTAAAGCTAGCTTCCATTTCCTACTGCAACATTGCTGTTATAATGCTGGGTGTATTTATCAGCCTTTTGTGCTAATGAATAAACATAGTTTTGATTTCGACTTCTATGGATGGCTGCGACGATTTTTTGTCACCAATTTCGCTTTTTCTCGGTACAGAGACCTTCAGCGAACACATCTATGGACAAGAGCTCCTTGCACGCAGCGACATCACTGGAAGCGCTGCGATCGCACCGAGCTTCCCTCAGGGTGACCAAGCGCTTCGTCGAATGCAACTGCACTCCGCTCATGCATAAAGCCTCATGCGCGAACAAAAGCGAGCGTTGCCACCTGCATAACGTGCAGCGTGCATCTGCAGTGTTGCAGAATCTCAAGAGCGATCTCAATCGTCTCAAGGACTCGTCGTTTATGTCGCCTGAGCTTTCGCCCAGGCTGTTTCCGAAAATTTAGCGTATCAGCCGCTACACTCTGTCAATCTCGTAGTTTTTCCAAAAATTAGGTACTGATGAGATCGCCGAATCGCGGGGGAGTATTCACCTCTGAGCGATTGCTTCTGCGCACTGTTGCGAGGTCGAATGCGCAGAGAAGTGGGAGCGATCGCGTCTGAAACGGGGAATCCGCATTGAGTATCAGATGTCGCTGACGATTACTCTCACGTCTCTGTCCCATCCTGCATGAGGCTGCATGCATTCGACGAACCAGGAAGCTCGGTGCCATCGCTTCCAGTGATGTCGCAGCGCAAGAAGCTTTTGTCCGATAGATGTGTTTGCTGCGGAGCGACGGAATCCCAATCACCAGTCGGAAATATTCCTTTCTCTGTGTGCGCGCTGATTGTGAGTTTTTGGAATCAGAATCGCGCTGTTTAGCGAGCAACTTATTCCGCGCTTTTCGTGCTGCAAAATCAATTCATGAATCACTTTCAGGTGACGGGCGATGGAATGCAATGTTACGAGTATAGCGGAGGAGGAAGAGAAGGCGAGTGCACTCGACGATGTCATTCATCTCGCGAATTTGGGAATGAATATGCATAGGAAACGCAACCGGTAGGCGCACTTTTGTTTTTCCTCTAATTGACAATTTCAGCTCGGAACGATCGTCGGATCTTGGCACTGCTCCGACTACAAACACTCTGGGACTGCCGCTTACCAACAAGCTCTCGCTGAAGTGCTGTTCCACGTAATCGCCGACGACGATGAAGTTCAGCAAGCGGGCATTGACAAGGAGAAGACCATACGAGAGGAGATGTCTTTTCTAGGCGTCTTGCACAACTACAACCGAGGAAATTACAAGCTCAATCCTGTTATCGTTCAAGAAGACGACTACAACGTGTACTACGTGTATGTTGTGCTCAATGTGCTGAGTGTTACGGTAGGGCGAGAAGACCGGAAATGAATTGATGTGAGAGTGAATTTCAGCTGTTCATCGCGTTGAGGCTACAACATGCGGCGTTATCTCTACGACTACAAGAACAAACTCACCAGGCGCTTCCAGATTTCAGAAAACATTCGAACAAGTCGCCAAATCCTCTACATTTTCTCCTCAAGCGCGTCCTTTATGAACGCGTCCAACGGTGCGCGTTTCTCCGTGATCTCCGGGAAAATGGTGAGGAAATACGGCTCATAGCGAAGTTTCTTCTCGTTCAGCGTGGGCGAAAGCCGTTGAACTGGACTCTCTTCAACGCGGCGCTTGTCTTCGAAGCGTCTGTTCGCGTTCCTTTCATCGTTTGCCTCCGCGCCAAACCTCGGTCGGTCGTGCATTGGACGTTCATTGTACCGAGCGTTGTGTCGCATGAAGCCTGATCGACTATTGTCGATATCGTTTCCACGTTTATTCGTTGATGAGATAAGGATTTCGGTCCTCTTTCCGTTGTTGATGATCGTCCTGAGGCGTTTTAACAAATGCTTGACGTCGTTTTGATCTATTGCGTCGTCATTGAACAGCGTTCTTAGCGTTCGGGTCGGAAATTTCTCGACGATCATGTGCCATGTCGGTGCACATTCCATGTTGTAGTCGACGGCCGTCAATTGCGTATGGAGGCCGTTCAGGTCATCCAGCAATCGTAATTGGTCGTCCCAATTCTCCGATCGGCATTCCAGCTTGCGTAGTCGTTCGAAAAGCGTGATGCGGATCATTTCTGGATCTCCGAATCGTGCTTCCAGCAGCTCTAGGGCGCTTACGTAATTGTTTTCGTCCAGCTTTATTGACTGGATAGATCGACGTGCGTCTCCTTGACGTGAATCAATCAACATCGTGAACTTGTTGATTTTCGAAATAGGCGCCTTGTCCACATTTTCCTTGAATAGCGTGATGAAGTTATCCCATTCCCACGGGTTTCCGCCGAATTTCGGAACGCGTACCCTGGGAAGAGCGTTTATTAAAGGGACAGTGACATCGCTCCAAAAAAATCTCAGATTTTTCTGAAATTTCGTGTACCCCCACTAATTCGACCCTCGCGACCAAGATGGCGTTTACAGAATTTTTATAGGACAGCTCAGTCTTGAGCTATAAAACTTAGCGGGGAGCACTACATTTCCTAGAAAATCACTGGTTCTGGCGCGATTTGCCTGAGGACAACTCTCTTTGATACTGTATCACGAGTTTCGAATATCGCGCGGCGTTTGTTCAGCGCGCATCGTGTTTTTGTTGTTTGAGACGGCTATTTCGCCGGTTTTGTGGATTCTTTCAGGACAAACTGGACTCGTACTCGTCAGATAAGTCAATTTTATAATGAATTCGATACTTTGTGATCAATTTGGTGCGTTTAGAGTGCGGGACACGAATTTGCGCATCGAGCACAGGCAAAAGAAGGAGCGAACGGAGGGATACGCCGACCGGGAAGCGCTGGATCGGGTGAATAGGTTGGTTTTATTTGTTCTCAATGACAACGAACAGGTCTTATGTGATTTTGAGAGTTTATTGGAGCGTTACTATTTATCAGAATTCGGAAAAGTTGCTGTAGTCGTAGTTTGGATTCTCTTCGGGGAAGGTTTCGATTATCGTCGCGCGCACGCAGGCTGGGATCTCTACGCGGTTTTTGCAACCCAATAGGTCGTGCACAAGGGCTGTCCAAACACGATAGCACTCGTGACGCATCATGTTGTTTGTTAGATTCTCCGCTTCGCTTGCAATTGTTCGTTGACCAACCTGTCGGCTAATTATCATGCAGCGGATGTATTCTTTCCGGAACAAAATTCCGCAGATTTTCGGCACCTCGGTGATGCATTTGTAGTCTTTGTTCTTGCTCAATAAGCGATGTCACTGTCCCTTTAATTGCACTTGTTCGTTCGCGTTCGTTGATTTTCGATCGTCGACGTTCTGTTTGACGATCGTCTTTCTTTCTGCGTTCCTTAATTGCGAAGCAATTTGTTTTGCCTCCTTCGTACACCGTATAGCTTCTTGCATGATCGTTTTCATTTTATCGATTTGCTCTTGCGTTGGTGTCGTTAAGCGTTGATACGTTGCGTTACAAACGTCCGTTTTGCCTTTTTCTTCTGTTCTTATTCGGCGTTTTTTGTGTTTCAAAATCAATTCATGAATCACTTTCAGGTGACGGGCGATGGAATGCAATGTTACGAGTATAGCGGAGGAGGAAGAGGAGGCGAGTGCACTCGACGATGTCATTCCTCTCGCGAATTTGGGAATAAATATGCATAGGAAACGCAACCGGTAGGCGCACTTTTGTTTTTCCTCTAATTGATAGCAATTTCAGCTCGGAACGATCGTCGGAACGATGAAAAGGCTAGTCGGGCTTTCACTTTCCTGTTTCATTTGTTTGTTTGAAGGTGATAGAAATGACCGCTCGACAGATGGACGTCGACGTTCTAATTACCGGTCACACTCACCAATGTAGGGTATACGAGAAGGAAGGGGTTTTCTACGTAAATCCAGGTTCTGCGACGGGAGCGTTTTCTACCATAACAGAGTTTGTTTTATTTTTGCTTCGTGTTCAGTGTCTTGTGTTCATTTTAGTGTTGTTGAGCCATCTTTCGCTCTGATGGACGTTCAATCGGAATCAATCGTTACCTATCTGTATAGGTTGAGTGACGACGACGTAAAGGTGGAAAGGATCACGTTCAAGAAGAAAAATGCTACCTAATTGTTCAACTCCATGAATTTTTATCCTTTTTTTTGTAACATTGTACATTTTAAGTATAATTTGTAAGTCTTTCTGTGATCGTCGGTTGCCAGAAGTGCCAGATTCCGACTACCGACACATTATAAAAGTTTATTGAGCGGAATGTGTACAAACATTAAATCGAATTTCGTAAAATCAATGCAAATGATCGGGTGACGGTTCACGGAAGATGATTCAGCATAGTTTTCACGTATGCACAGGCGCGCACAGCCGCATATGCCTGAAACGAACAACTTAATTTAGAAAAATTTAGGTAATTATCATACCTGCCAAGTTTTGGCTGCACGACTTTGTCCATGTTGGTAATCTGCGATTCCACGAACAAGGCTCCACGAGTCAATGCAAGACCCTTTGATAGAGTCAATAACAGGCTTGAAACCTGCATCGATCGCATGAAGTCCATGTTCAGCCGCGAAACGGTCACTTATTTTGGCCGGCAAATTGCTCCAAGTGGTTTCGGTGTCCTCAGATGCAGTATCCACAAAAGATTGTTTGAACGAAGCCATAGCTCCGATGGGCCCGATATGAACAGCTGATGTGTTTCGTTCATCGTTGGGGTGAGGAACGACAACAATATTTCCACCGCCTAAAGTAGACACTGAAAATTGAATCAGTGTTCATTGTGCACCTACCAACATTAACGGCTAAGACATCACTTTCAGGTGGCGGGCGAGCGAAACATTCATCGTTACCAGCACCATTCATTTTCTTAATCGTTTCGTCGGTGATCTCATCCCATGTTTTCAAAAACTCGGCATCACTAAACAATGAATAACAAAAAATCAAAGTCGTGTATAACTTACGCGTTCTTTGCAATATCAGCAAGATCATATTGCTTAGGATCCCTCTTTTCAGTTACAAAGCCATTGATTTGTTCAGTGACCCGGTCCAAAGTAAATCCTTCCGCGTAGACGTACGATGCACTTCCCTCGCCGTTTGTTTCTGGAGAACTGACGACAACGTCACCAAGTCGAACATGCCGCTCGGAGTCCGTGTAATGAGCCACTCCTCCTCCTACACCAACGATTATAACGTGATCGATGTCTTTGAAGTTGCCAAGCAGACGAGTTGTGATCGAGCCGGAACTGGTGTTTGCTTCACGGGAATCACCAATGACAGCTAGCTTCGTTGCAACCACATTATGACCACCGATCGTGCCGATGGTATAAACGTTGGAGTCACCTCCTTTCCTGTAGCGAAACACCGTCCGTCCGTTTTCAATCATACTGTCGATGATCTGTTTCTCCACGAACAGACAAGTAATGATAGCAATAGTGGGTGAATCCGGTTTCACGGTGCTGTCAGCTGATGGAGTTGAAGAAGGTAGTGTTTCGTTCAACAAGTTGTCTGATGATTCGTCCGCTCGCATCCATTCTTCACCGACACGGCGCACGATTCCATTCTTTTCCAATTCTTCTAAGAATTCTTCGATAATCTCAGTACTGCAACGAAGAGCTTCGGCAATAACTTGAACGTTCAGTGCACAAGGGAAAGCATGTTCAAGTGTTTCCTGGACATGGCCAATGGTCACGTTTTCAACTTCGGAACCAGAATCGTACTCCCTTGCATCCGGCATTGCCATTGCTTCGTTTTCAGACGCCAGCTTCATATCTATTTCGACCATATTGATTTGATCGTATCCATTTTGCATCATCTTGAGTACGCTGCGCATAAACGTCACATAATCTTAAAATCCAAATTGAAAATTACATGGTACGGTATTTTTAAACCTTTTGGAAATGACGTCACTAGTTCCTTGAACATCTGCTGAGCTACAGTATGTTTTGGAGTTTCGTCTTTAAACATGAAACGCAATGCGCGCTTTTCCTGTAAAGAAATATCTGTTTAAAAATGCAAAAATAAAACTAACTTGGAGGTAGTGACGCGAATCTCCATCATGCAGCCACACAGAAAAAGATAATTGGACGTCGGGAGCAATCTCTGAAGCGAGCAATTGTTTACAGTAATTTAAGGTATTGTCAACAAACCTTCGTGTTCTTCGTTCAGTTTATTAACAATAATTCCAGTATGGGTACCTCCAGCGATATGTAAAATGCTATCGGGATCGTCAATGGAATGCATTCTAAAGCGATTTCCATAGAAAGAGAACGGCGGGAAAAGTTTACCGTTGGATGCGAATTATGTTGTGCGCATCACTTTGCAGACACGGCTGCAGAACGATCAATCCCTTGCCCATCTTCGCAGCCTCTTTCTGAAAACAAACGCATAGGCTAAATAGAAGAAGAGAGATCGCGACGACCACGAATGCGACAAACGCAAATGAACGAAGACTGTAAATTTCGCGCCG
>MQUG01003639.1:0-11027 GCA_007213375.1 Steinernema feltiae | reverse complement strand
TTTGTAACATTGTACATTTTAAGTATAATTTGTAAGTCTTTCTGTGATCGTCGGTTGCCAGAAGTGCCAGATTCCGACTACCGACACATTATAAAAGTTTATTGAGCGGAATGTGTACAAACATTAAATCGAATTTCGTAAAATCAATGCAAATGATCGGGTGACGGTTCACGGAAGATGATTCAGCATAGTTTTCACGTATGCACAGGCGCGCACAGCCGCATATGCCTGAAACGAACAACTTAATTTAGGAAAATTTAGGTAATTATCATACCTGCCAAGTTTTGGCTGCACGACTTTGTCCATGTTGGTAATCTGCGATTCCACGAACAAGGCTCCACGAGTCAATGCAAGACCCTTTGATAGAGTCAATAACAGGCTTGAAACCTGCATCGATCGCATGAAGTCCATGTTCAGCCGCGAAACGGTCACTTATTTTGGCCGGCAAATTGCTCCAAGTGGTTTCGGTGTCCTCAGATGCAGTATCCACAAAAGATTGTTTGAACGAAGCCATAGCTCCGATGGGCCCGATATGAACAGCTGATGTGTTTCGTTCATCGTTGGGGTGAGGAACGACAACAATATTTCCACCGCCTAAAGTAGACACTGAAATTGAATCAGTGTTCATTGTGCACCTACCAACATTAACGGCTAAGACATCACTTTCAGGTGGCGGGCGAGCGAAACATTCATCGTTACCAGCACCATTCATTTTCTTAATCGTTTCGTCGGTGATCTCATCCCATGTTTTCAAAAACTCGGCATCACTAAACAATGAATAACAAAAAATCAAAGTCGTGTATAACTTACGCGTTCTTTGCAATATCAGCAAGATCATATTGCTTAGGATCCCTCTTTTCAGTTACAAAGCCATTGATTTGTTCAGTGACCCGGTCCAAAGTAAATCCTTCCGCGTAGACGTACGATGCACTTCCCTCGCCGTTTGTTTCTGGAGAACTGACGACAACGTCACCAAGTCGAACATGCCGCTCGGAGTCCGTGTAATGAGCCACTCCTCCTCCTACACCAACGATTATAACGTGATCGATGTCTTTGAAGTTGCCAAGCAGACGAGTTGTGATCGAGCCGGAACTGGTGTTTGCTTCACGGGAATCACCAATGACAGCTAGCTTCGTTGCAACCACATTATGACCACCGATCGTGCCGATGGTATAAACGTTGGAGTCACCTCCTTTCCTGTAGCGAAACACCGTCCGTCCGTTTTCAATCATACTGTCGATGATCTGTTTCTCCACGAACAGACAAGTAATGATAGCAATAGTGGGTGAATCCGGTTTCACGGTGCTGTCAGCTGATGGAGTTGAAGAAGGTAGTGTTTCGTTCAACAAGTTGTCTGATGATTCGTCCGCTCGCATCCATTCTTCACCGACACGGCGCACGATTCCATTCTTTTCCAATTCTTCTAAGAATTCTTCGATAATCTCAGTACTGCAACGAAGAGCTTCGGCAATAACTTGAACGTTCAGTGCACAAGGGAAAGCATGTTCAAGTGTTTCCTGGACATGGCCAATGGTCACGTTTTCAACTTCGGAACCAGAATCGTACTCCCTTGCATCCGGCATTGCCATTGCTTCGTTTTCAGACGCCAGCTTCATATCTATTTCGACCATATTGATTTGATCGTATCCATTTTGCATCATCTTGAGTACGCTGCGCATAAACGTCACATAATCTTAAAATCCAAATTGAAAATTACATGGTACGGTATTTTTAAACCTTTTGGAAATGACGTCACTAGTTCCTTGAACATCTGCTGAGCTACAGTATGTTTTGGAGTTTCGTCTTTAAACATGAAACGCAATGCGCGCTTTTCCTGTAAAGAAATATCTGTTTAAAAATGCAAAAATAAAACTAACTTGGAGGTAGTGACGCGAATCTCCATCATGCAGCCACACAGAAAAAGATAATTGTACGTCGGGAGCAATCTCTGAAGCGAGCAATTGTTTACAGTAATTTAAGGTATTGTCAACAAACCTTCGTGTTCTTCGTTCAGTTTATTAACAATAATTCCAGTATGGGTACCTCCAGCAATATGTAAAATGCTATCGGGATCGTCAATGGAATGCATTCTAAAGCGATTTCCATAGAAAGAGAACGGCGGGAAAAGTTTACCGTTGGATGCGAATTATGTTGTGCGCATCACTTTGCAGACACGGCTGCAGAACGATCAATCCCTTGCCCATCTTCGCAGCCTCTTTCTGAAAACAAACGCATAGGCTAAATAGAAGAAGAGAGATCGCGACGACCACGAATGCGACAAACGCAAATGAACGAAGACTGTAAATTTCGCGCCGAAAATTGATCGCGATCTACGGCTGAAAGTCGGGCAATTAGGCACGAACAAAGCAGTGCCGAGCGACAATTCTTTTAGGTGAGATCAGACTCCAGTCAGTGTTGTTTGATGCGCTAGGCCACAGGGAGGAGGTGCACCGTCGACGGCGCATTCATCCCTCACACAGAAGGGAACACGGATTAAAAGACAGCAACACTCACGCGCTGACGGTAGTCGCCTCCTCGTACCATCGCGCAGATCTTTCCACATTCCGACAACAACAAGAAGTTTGCTGTTTCGCGGTCATCAATGAAAGAGGAAGGGTCGAAAAATAAACGATGCGCCACACAACAACTAAAATCAACACGCGCATCTCTGTGGGGGCTCTCCTTCCTACAACGGCGAATCGCGTTCGTTGCGTTCAGCATAATAATATCAAATTACAACGCGATGATCGCCAGTGACCTCCGGCGGCGAGTGCCGCCTGAGCGTCAAAGCTTTTACAAACGCGAAAAGTGGACGGAAGAGCCGCGAAATCGGAGCAAACAATAAATGCGTGAATTATCTGCAACACGAACAGATCCCGCGAGAGATGGAATTGCAGATTAAAAAAACCGTACTTCACTTCAGGTGAACGTCGACTACGTCTGACGAGTTCTTCGTTCGCGTTGCGTTCTTCGTATTCCCAGACAGTCGTTGTAACGTGGAGTTTCCGAGACATCGTCGACACGTTGTCGATCGTGGTGGGATAATATGCCTGTTTTTGGGGATTCTTTCTTTTGGCATTGGGCTCCTGGTACATTGGGGGAAGCGTTCCTAGATGAGCACCCCAAACGAATGTGCGATTTTTACCGATAATAAAACGATAGCCTTGCGATTTCTGGATCACTAGGCAAACCTTGCGGCAGCTCCTGGGCCGCAGCCTGAGCTTACTACGAAGCCTGAGCTTAATATGAACCCAGAAAATGGGCCTTGGTAAAAATCGCACATTCGTTTGGGGTGCTCATCTAGGAACCCCTCCATTCTACGCACGATTCCGACGCTCTATTCGAGCGGTGTGGTCGTCAAGCAGAAGAGCGCCGATTGCTCGAGCAAACAGCAGTCGTTCTACATTCCGGTCGATTCGTACGTGCAGACCATCCAGCTGACCTACTTCTCCAGCGGGCCGATGAAGACAGCGACGCTGTTCAAGCCCGTTGGCACTCCTGTTTCGGACAAGATTCTCATGCATATTATCAAGGACGACACGGCTGGTATCTACGTTGATGACGTGAGGAAACGTAAGTTGTGGTTTGGGAGAGGTCTCGGCACGAATAGATTGCGCGCGTTAACTGTCATTTGCCGAAATTAGCATTTTTCGGTCTGTGCAGGGCATTCTGATGGCATGAGCGTTCTTCGCGACCTCGATTTGGTCCGAAATGAGCCACGAGGCTTGCGAATAGCGGTCATATGAGCGAAAAACAATGAAAAATCGATTTTTCAACTCATTTTCGGTCAAATTCCAATATTTTCTGTTTTCATCTCAACTTGGCGCTCATCTCATCCCTTCAGCTTGTGATCCCGATTGGGACTTCTTCTCACAGAAGCAACTCTGCCTGAAGAAAGCGGCCATCGCGACAACATGGAGCGCAGCGCAGAAAATCTGCAGCAATGACGGCGGATTCCTTGTCGACGACATGTTCGCCGAGAAGAACACCTACCTCGGCGAATACGTCGGTCAGGACATCTGGCTCGGCCTCAACGACATCGCCAAAGTGGGCGCGTTCGTGTGGGATCGCGGATTGAATCGAAGTGGCGAGCCTCTCGCGACTGTGAGGAATGTTTCTCGGGGTTTGCGATATTCTGCGCATTTCAGACTCACTACGATCAATGGGCGCCAAATCAGAATCTCAACGATCCGACCAACAAGTGCGTTTCGCGATTCCAATCGGATGGCAAGTGGTAAGTGCTCAGCGCAGGCAGTGCGCGCGATGATCCATCCTCATTCAGGCACGTTGTCGGATGCAACCAGCTGCGCACGTACGTGTGCCAGAAGCACAAGTACTCGCCCGACTACACTCCGAACAAAATCGACATGAACGGTGAGTATTTAGTAACGGTGAGTACGGTGAGTAGTTTTATCGGAAAAAAAGCTGAATTTTCCCGCTTTTCAGAGGATCTTCCCACCGGCAAATGGCGTTTCGACTTCCAATCGAACGTGACCGCCGACGGCAAACCGGCCGGCTGCATGTTCGAGGTCCGCGTCCAGAGTACAATCCAGGTTTACAGCGGATTCTCCACCGACGAGCATGGCGACTATGCTCAGGACTATCCGATCAGCGGGTCGAGTAGGTTTTCAGAGAAAATTCATAGAGTTTGGAATGAATTTTAGACCAAAATCGCTTCATCACGCATCTGAACGGCAAAACCAACGCGCGACGAGCGCCACGACTCTCCTACGCGATGCTCTACGATCAGCAGAACGGCACTTTCTACGATGGATTGACGTACGAGAAGCGCGATCTCTGCGCCTATCCGTTCGTGCCGCAATCGTTCGAATGTCCGAACTATCAGGATCCCCAGAACGCCTTCGTTGTCCGCGTGAGTTTACGGAATTTTTCAAGTGATTCTGATCGCGAATTGGCATAAGAAACGCAGAATTGCGGCTGCTTGTACGAGAAACGACCAGGCTGATCGGCAAAACGTAGATTTTGATGCATCAGGGTATCAGGGTGGACCACGGAATTCTTCAGTGCTGAATACAAGCGCCCCGGAATGCTTCTTCAGCTTCACCTCTAAACCCTCACTAATTTCAGCACACCGGCGAAGACGAGCAAGGCGTCGCGTTCCAACGCTTCACCAGCGGCCACTGCAGAAACAAATTAAGGTCCTGCGAGAACGGCGGCCTCGTCTGGCAGGGCCCATGCGTCTGTCCGGATCTCTACAAAGGCGCCAACTGCGACACTCCGATCTGCGTGAACGGCGGCGCGCTGGACGCGGTCATGAAGACATGCGACTGTCCGAAGGGCTTCACCGGCTTGCACTGCGAGCTCGGCGTGTGCTACACGCAGTCGACCAACTACGTGACGATGAAGAACGACGGAAAGACGTTCGCGTTGGTGGTGGAGAACTCGCAGGCGAATCTGCCGGCGATTAAGTCGATCAAGGCGGATTTGAAGAACATTATTTACGAGGCGCTAAAGCAGTCGCCGGGCTAGTTCAACACCGCGTTCTCGTCACGTTCGATGGTAATTATCCGTCATTTTTGGACTTTTTTCATGATTTTTCAATCTTCTAGCAAATGGAGCGGACATCAGAAGCAGTGGACGTTTGAGCCAATTCATCGATAACTTCAATTCGATGACCGCTTCCCAACCCGACGCCTCAACGGGCTGCCAATACCCGATCTACGGCTCCCTGATGAAGGCGCTAACGTCGACCAAGTTCAACTCACCCGGATCGATCGTCTACTTGGTCACCCGCGGTACTCCGAGCGATTTCGGTTCAATGATTGACTTTGCCAATACGCTCTCGGACAAACAAGCTCATGTAAGTGCCCTCACGTGTTCATATCGCAAATTCTGACTTCTAGTTCTACCTGACCAGCATCATCGACAAGACCAACTGCCGGACTCTATCCAGGTGAAGACGCTGTCAATGTACGCGTACAGTAGCGATGGAAACGTCTTCTTCATCGATTCGGGAAATTTGGGAATCCACATGCAAAACTACATACCGTACCTCTACGACAGTCAGGTCCTCTCGACCCCCACGTTCTTCACTGAAACGTGTGAGCAGCTGGCGGAGGCTGTATTGGTGGATCGCAGCATGGATGTCCTGATTATTACCATACACAACGATCCCTATGTGACCTTCGAGCTTGTTGATACTTTTGGTAAGTCTATAATTCGCATGTTCGGTCAGGAGAGAGAATGTGCGGTTTTGACCTGCGCGGACGTTGATTTAAGGCCTTCTTTTGGGATTTTCATATGTTCTACGTGTTCTGCGACCTCTGATTACCCTAGAACAACTGTGGAACACAAATTTGAGCCCAAAAAGCGCATAAAACAAACAAATAGGCAAATCGTCCTCTCTCAGCTGTTTGCTTCGAATCTGGAATGTTTTCGGTCGTTTTGGGGTAAATTAGATCCTGGGAACACTTACCACGAGCGCCCTAATGCCGTAAAACGCGCCAAAACGCACAGAAACACTCGTGTCGGGAGCCACGAAATGATCAAAACTCCATTTCAGGCAACATCATGACCGACTACACCAACAAGTGCATCGACGCCAACAAGGATTCCATCATCTACACATTCAATGTCGCCAAGAAGCCAGGCATCTACACCATCAACATCAACTCGTCGGCCGCGGTCTGCTTGGTCCAAATCCGCGGTCAGCACGGCGTTCAAGTCTACAGCGGCTTCATCTACGGCGAAAGCGAACCAACGCACCAGGACGACCCGAAATACGGACCCGCGCTCGACGTGCAGAACACGTTCGTCGCGCACGCCGCTCCGTTCAACGTCAACAAGACCGCCGAGTTGACCTACGTGGAGATTTTCGACATGAAAAGAAGAACGGCTTCGTTTCGCCGCTCTATCTGCGCTACAATTGCTCCTTCGAGTACTACCGAACCCGTTCACCTGTCCCGGCCCCTCGTTCTTCGTCGTCATCTACGAATCGATCAAGACGGTCAGACGTTCAGGCGATCGAGCGTTTTCGAGTGTCCGAGCCGCGGTCTTCTCCCGCAAACGAGCACTCGTAGCGTCTATACCGTATCAAATGGCCATAGGCTAGTGACTCATCAGATAACGTTTTGATATATTTGCCCGATAGCGCACAAATTACGCTAAAAATTGATCTTCCTGTGGTCTTAGACATCAAAATCAGCAAACAACACTCGCGACTGGCTGCCAGTGAGCTTACCGTATTCTCCGTAGCGTATAAGCCTGTAATCATAGTTCACCTTCCAATCATGCGCTGTTGGCATCCGATTCGATCGCAAACGTCATTTTCAGCGCAGAAAAAGGCGCGCGAGAGCTCAAAATGCAGCTCAGCCTGTGGCGAAGAACGCTGAACGCTAATTTTTTCGATTTTCGAGCCAGAAAAAGAATGTAAAGATCAAGCGAAATAGCGACAGACGCATCCCAGTGCTAAGCGTGATCAATCAGGCGAGTTGTGCGGCTCCTGCAACGAAAATAGCGCTGGCTTCCGATTTGACAGCATGACGCTATCGCACACTGTAGCCACAAAGACTGCCGAGAACAATTGCTACATAACCGCATTTCAGTTCTGCAAAGCTGAAAAACCGGACCGGACCCCTCGACGAAGAACCGTTCGCGTATCGCGGCGGAGGCGAACTTTGAGAACCGCCGACACTCGCGCCTTAAGCGAAGCACCTACGTTCCGAACTACAATGGCGGATGTCAGATCCCCGGCTACACCGGTTCAACACTGCGAATTCCGTAAGTGAAGTGAGGCGCTTGTGATCAGCTTGTAAACTACAGTATTCTAGCAATCTGCGACTTTATGACAAGCACACCTACGCAAGAACAGCAGGTATTAAGCGAGAGGATCGATTTGGATTGAGTTTCTAACCCTATTTTTGCTGTAGATGGTGACCGTCGACTACGGTAGCTTCGCGAACGCCACCGTCCAGATGCCTTTCTTCGTCGACATGCACATGGTCCGCTTTGAAATCGAAATCGTCGCCTCTCTGGACGTTCAGCCATCGTTCGTGGTCAAGGACATGGTCGGAAATGTGATCAACCCAACGCAGGTGGAAAACGAAGGCAGAGCCAAGACCGTCGGCTTCTTCAACGACGCGAATCCCGGCACCTACGTCATCTCCACCACAGCCGAAGACCTCCTCAGCACTGTGGAGATTGTGGTCACTGTGCGGGTAGGCGGCTGAGCTAACAGCTGCAGCAGCAAATGAGTTCAATTCAATTCCAGGCCCTCACTGCTCTTCAAGTCGGCATCGGATTTATCGGCGCGGACGCCAACAACGGCGCACCGGAGCGATGGGACAACGTGACTTCGAGGGTGAAAACCGGATATCCTGCGATGTTCGCAGCGAAATCGTGGAACTTGCGCCCGCCTGGAGCTCTGACATCGTTCTCAATCTTGTACGACCACGCTCAACAGGTAGGGCGATCTGTGATGGGTTTGAGGGCTATTTCTTCACCGGACGCGACTGCAGCACTCCGCTCTGCTTGCACGGAGGCAAACTTGCGAAAGTTTAGCCTAGTTCGAAGCAGCAAACGTGCATCTGCACTGCGGACGCTCCGCAGTGTACGGGAATCACTGCGAGCGAAGTGAGTTTTCAGCCACCCGATTCACCCCAATAATGATGATCTCATTTAGTCAAGTGCGTCGAGAACACCAATGTGGGAGCCGCGCTCGCCCAGCCTCCTTACTTCGTGCTGGTCGTCCGTGTGCGCAAGCAGCTCAGCGACATGATCACGCAGATCGCCGCGTAGCTGACCGTCATCAAGAGCAATTTGCAGTTCGATCCCGAATACCTGCAGAAGATCGTTTTGGTCACGTTCAACGATGAAGGTGAGCGCGGCGGCGTCGGAATTGAACTGCGCTAATTTCGAGTTTCAGTGTCCGGCAGCAAGCTCTTCAACTCCGTGGACGGCGTCGTCGCCGAACTCAAGCTGCTGGCCGCAACCCAGGACACCACCGGTGATCTCGGCGATCGTGGAAGTCTTTGAAAAATACGCTCTGACGCTCAAGTCGCCGATCTACATCTTCACCGACGCGATCCCCAACGACCTCCACATGCTGGAGCGCGCCTACGCCTACAACGGCTACTTCTACGCGCCGCTCTACTTCATGCTGCTCGACACGAAGACCGCTGAGGGATGCCAGATCACGGACAAATACGCGGCGGAGTACCGCGCGATGGAGCGCCTCTCGGTGCGCTCGGGCGGAATGGTCTTCGGGCCGCTCGCCTCCGACGACCTCGGCGGCTTCTTCCGATCGCACGTCTACGCGACCTTCTAGCGCACCGAACTCGTCTACGCGAACGACCTCCGCATCTTTGTTCTTGTAGTCGTAGAGATAACGCCGCATGTTGTAGCCTCTCAACGCGATGAACAGCTGAAATTCACTCTCAAATCAATTCATTTCCGGTCTTCTCGCCCTACCGTAACACTCAGCACATTGAGCACAAACATATTTAGCGGAGATGTTGATGACAATGTTCGTGGAGTAGCGATGTTGGAACTGAATGTCACAATTTGCGCCGACATTCGACTTGTCGAGACAGATGTAAGTGTTGTGTGTGTTCACCGTCCACTGAAAATCCGCGTTTTCAGGGCTTCAGACATGGATTACCGTACAGAATCACGCATCCGAGCAGTGAAGCCGCAGTGCTCCGCATTTTCTCGTATCGATTGGCGAGAATCGTGGCGATCAAACGCTCCAGTGTGAGCAGGAGCGAGATGTCCATGATCAGGGTCATGCAGTCGTTGTGCGCAAAGTTGACCACGCCGATGACGGATGGAGGAAGCGGATGGTGGACGAGTTGGTTGATGACGTCGATGGAACGCGTTGTGGTCATTATCGAGAGCGTCACGGTGAACATTCCCTAAGATGAGTGTGCTCAGTGTGTGCAGAGGCGAATCCAACTCACCAAAATGACTCTCAAATGACCTTCTTTCTCAGCCGGAACAAAAAGTAAAAGTTGACGATTGGAGCGACGAGGTCGATGATCAGCTCGAGGATGCGCACGACGATTACATGGATGGATGGATCGATCAGTTCGCTGCTGTTTCGACCGCTAAATGAGAAAACAATCATCTCTAATCGGTTACGGTAGGAGGAGAGCAAAAAACGAAGGAAACTCAATTGCCGCGCCGCGAGCTCAATTGAGGTGTCGGGCGAGTTCCGCGAACGATCTGGCACGATACCGTACCCGCGAAGATCCCGGACGGACTGTACAGTCTCGGTTGATCTGCCTCGCGCTTTCCGCGAGCAAATAAAAGCTTGTTTGAAGCGCGGAAGGCGCCGCGAGCTCAATAGAGGTGTCGGGCGCGTTCCGCGCACGATCTGAGGCGATACCGTACCCTCTGAAGATCCCGCACGGACTGTACAGGCTCGGTTGATCTGCCTCGCGCTTTCCGCGAGCAAATAAAAGCTTGTTTGAAGCGCGGGAAGGCGCCGCGGCTTCAGTTGAGGTGTCGGGCGAGTTCTGCGCACGCACTGAATCGATACCGTACCCGCGAAGATCCCGGACGGACTGTACAGTCTCGGTTGATCTGCCTCGCGCTTTCCGCGAGCAAATAAAAGCTTGTTTGAAGCGCGGAAGGCGCCGCGGCTCATTGAGGTGTCGGGCGAGTTCCGCGCACGCACTGAATCGATACCGTACCCGCTGAAGATCCCGGACGGACTGTACAGGCTCGGTTGATCTGCCTCGCGCTTTCCGCGAGCAAATAAAAGCTTGTTTGAAGCGCGGAAGGCGCCGCGAGCTCAATAGAGGTGTCGGGCGCGTTCCGCGCACGATCTGAGGCGATACCGTACCCTCTGAAGATCCCGCACGGACTGTACAGGTCTCGGTTGATCTGCCTCGCGCTTTCCGCGAGCAAATAAAAGCTTGTTTGAAGCGCGGGAAGGCCCGCGGTCTCAGTTGAGGTGTCGGGCGAGTTCCGCGAACGATCTGGCACGATACCGTACCCGCGAAGGTCCCGGACGGACGCCAACAGCCTCGGTTGATCTGCCCTCGCGCTTTCCGCGAGCAAATAAA
>MQUG01003638.1:0-44496 GCA_007213375.1 Steinernema feltiae | reverse complement strand
AAGAGCGCCGATTGCTCGAGCAAACAGCAGTCGTTCTACATTCCGGTCGATTCGTACGTGCAGACCATCCAGCTGACCCTACTTCTCCAGCGGGCCGATGAAGACAGCGACGCTGTTCAAGCCCGATGGCACTCCTGTTTCGGACAAGATTCTCATGCATATTATCAAGGACGACACGGCTGGTATCTACGTTGATGACGTGAGGAAACGTAAGTTGTGGTTTTGGGAGAGGTCTCGGCACGAAATAGATTGCGCGCGTTAACTGTCATTTGCCGAAATTAGCATTTTTCGGTCTGTGCAGGGCATTCTGATGGCATGAGCGTTCTTCGCGACCTCGATTTGGTCCGAAATGAGCCACGAGGCTTGCGAATAGCGGTCATATGAGCGAAAAACAATGAAAAATCGATTTTTCAACTCATTTTCGGTCAAATTCCAATATTTTCTGTTTTCATCTCAACTTGGCGCTCATCTCATCCCTTCAGCTTGTGATCCCGATTGGGACTTCTTCTCACAGAAGCAACTCTGCCTGAAGAAAGCGGCCATCGCGACAACATGGAGCGCAGCGCAGAAAATCTGCAGCAATGACGGCGGATTCCTTGTCGACGACATGTTCGCCGAGAAGAACACCTACCTCGGCGAATACGTCGGTCAGGACATCTGGCTCGGCCTCAACGACATCGCCAAAGTGGGGCGCGTTCGTGTGGGATCGCGGATTGAATCGAAGTGCGCGAGCCTCTCGCGACTTGAGGAATGTTTCTCGGGGTTTGCGATATTCTGCGCATTTCAGACTCACTACGATCAATGGGCGCCAAATCAGAATCTCAACGATCCGACCAACAAGTGCGTTTCGCGATTCCAATCGGATGGCAAGTGGTAAGTGCTCAGCGCAGGCAGTGCGCGCGATGATCCATCCTCATTCAGGCCACGTTGTCGGATGCAACCAGCTGCGCACGTACGTGTGCCAGAAGCACAAGTACTCGCCCGACTACACTCCGAACAAAATCGACGATGAACGGTGAGTATTTAGTAACGTGAGTACGGAGTAGTTTTATCGGAAAAAAAGCTGAATTTTCCCGCTTTTCAGAGGATCTTCCCACCGGCAAATGGCGTTTCGACTTCCAATCGAACGTGACCGCCGACGGCAAACCGGCCGGCTGCATGTTCGAGGTCCGCGTCCAGAGTACAATCCAGGTTTACAGCGGATTCTCCACCGACGAGCATGGCGACTATGCTCAGGACTATCCGATCAGCGGGTCGAGTAGGTTTTCAGAGAAAATTCATAGAGTTTGGAATGAATTTTAGACCAAAATCGCTTCATCACGCATCTGAACGGCAAAACCAACGCGCGACGAGCGCCACGACTCTCCTACGCGATGCTCTACGATCAGCAGAACGGCACTTTCTACGATGGATTGACGTACGAGAAGCGCGATCTCTGCGCCTATCCGTTCGTGCCGCAATCGTTCGAATGTCCGAACTATCAGGATCCCCAGAACGCCTTCGTTGTCCGCGTGAGTTTACGGAATTTTTCAAGTGATTCTGATCGCGAATTGGCATAAGAAACGCAGAATTGCGGCTGCTTGTACGAGAAACGACCAGGCTGATCGGCAAAACGTAGATTTTGATGCATCAGGGTATCAGGGTGGACCACGGAATTCTTCAGTGCTGAATACAAGCGCCCCGGAATGCTTCTTCAGCTTCACCTCTAAACCCTCACTAATTTCAGCACACCGGCGAAGACGAGCAAGGCGTCGCGTTCCAACGCTTCACCAGCGGCCACTGCAGAAACAAATTAAGGTCCTGCGAGAACGGCGGCCTCGTCTGGCAGGGCCCATGCGTCTGTCCGGATCTCTACAAAGGCGCCAACTGCGACACTCCGATCTGCGTGAACGGCGGCGCGCTGGACGCGGTCATGAAGACATGCGACTGTCCGAAGGGCTTCACCGGCTTGCACTGCGAGCTCGGCGTGTGCTACACGCAGTCGACCAACTACGTGACGATGAAGAACGACGGAAAGACGTTCGCGTTGGTGGTGGAGAACTCGCAGGCGAATCTGCCGGCGATTAAGTCGATCAAGGCGGATTTGAAGAACATTATTTACGAGGCGCTAAAGCAGTCGCCGGGCTAGTTCAACACCGCGTTCTCGTCACGTTCGATGGTAATTATCCGTCATTTTTGGACTTTTTTCATGATTTTTCAATCTTCTAGCAAATGGAGCGGACATCAGAAGCAGTGGACGTTTGAGCCAATTCATCGATAACTTCAATTCGATGACCGCTTCCCAACCCGACGCCTCAACGGGCTGCCAATACCCGATCTACGGCTCCCTGATGAAGGCGCTAACGTCGACCAAGTTCAACTCACCCGGATCGATCGTCTACTTGGTCACCCGCGGTACTCCGAGCGATTTCGGTTCAATGATTGACTTTGCCAATACGCTCTCGGACAAACAAGCTCATGTAAGTGCCCTCCACGTGTTCATATCGCAAATTCTGACTTCTAGTTCTACCTGACCAGCATCATCGACAAGACCAACTGCCGGACTCTATCCAGGTGAAGACGCTGTCAATGTACGCGTACAGTAGCGATGGAAACGTCTTCTTCATCGATTCGGGAAATTTGGGAATCCACATGCAAAACTACATACCGTACCTCTACGACAGTCAGGTCCTCTCGACCCCCACGTTCTTCACTGAAACGTGTGAGCAGCTGGCGGAGGCTGTATTGGTGGATCGCAGCATGGATGTCCTGATTATTACCATACACAACGATCCCTATGTGACCTTCGAGCTTGTTGATACTTTTGGTAAGTCTATAATTCGCATGTTCGGTCAGGAGAGAGAATGTGCGGTTTTAACCTGCGCGGACGTTGATTTAAGGCCTTCTTTTGGGATTTTCATATGTTCTACGTGTTCTGCGACCTCTGATTACCCTAGAACAACTGTGGAACACAAATTTGAGCCCAAAAAGCGCATAAAACAAACAAATAGGCAAATCGTCCTCTCTCAGCTGTTTGCTTCGAATCTGGAATGTTTTCGGTCGTTTTGGGGTAAATTAGATCCTGGGAACACTTACCACGAGCGCCCTAATGCCGTAAAACGCGCCAAAACGCACAGAAACACTCGTGTCGGGAGCCACGAAATGATCAAAACTCCATTTCAGGCAACATCATGACCGACTACACCAACAAGTGCATCGACGCCAACAAGGATTCCATCATCTACACATTCAATGTCGCCAAGAAGCCAGGCATCTACACCATCAACATCAACTCGTCGGCCGCGGTCTGCTTGGTCCAAATCCGCGGTCAGCACGGCGTTCAAGTCTACAGCGGCTTCATCTACGGCGAAAGCGAACCAACGCACCAGGACGACCCGAAATACGGACCCGCGCTCGACGTGCAGAACACGTTCGTCGCGCACGCCGCTCCGTTCAACGTCAACAAGACCGCCGAGTTGACCTACGTGGAGATTTTCGACATGAAAGAGAAGAACGGCTTCGTTTCGCCGCTCTATCTGCGCTACAATTGCTCCTTCGAGTACTACTCGAACCCGTTCACCTGTCCCGGCCCCTCGTTCTTCGTCGTCATCTACGGAATCGATCAAGACGGTCAGACGTTCAGGCGATCGAGCGTTTTCGAGTGTCCGAGCCGCGGTCTTCTCCCGCAAACGAGCACTCGTAGCGTCTATACCGTATCAAATGGCCATAGGCTAGTGACTCATCAGATAACGTTTTTGATATATTTGCCCGATAGCGCACAAATTACGCTTTTGACATCAAAAATCAGCAAACAACACTCGCGACTGGCTGCCAGTGAGCTTACCGTATTCTCCGTAGCGTATAAGCCCTGTAATCATAGTTCACCTTCCAATCATGCGCTGTTGGCATCCGATTCGATCGCAAACGCCATTTTCAGCGCAGAAAAAGGCGCGCGAGAGCTCAAAATGCAGCTCAGCCTGTGGCGAAGAACGCTGAACGCTAATTTTTTCGATTTTCGAGCCAGAAAAAGAATGTAAAGATCAAGCGAAATAGCGACAGACGCATCCCAGTGCTAAGCGTGATCAATCAGGCGAGTTTGTGCGGCTCCTGCAACGAAAATAGCGCTGGCTTCCGATTTGACAGCATGACGCTATCGCACACTGTAGCCACAAAGACTGCCGAGAACAATTGCTACAGTAACCGCATTTCAGTTCTGCAAAGCTGGAAAAACCGGACCGGACCCCTCGACGAAGAACCGTTCGCGTATCGCGGCGAGGCGAACTTTGAGAACCGCCGACACTCGCGCCTTAAGCGAAGCACCTACGTTCCGAACTACAATGGCGGATGTCAGATCCCCGGCTACACCGGTCAACACTGCGAATTCCGTAAGTGAAGTGAGGCGCTTGTGATCAGCTTGTAAACTACAGTATTCTAGCAATCTGCGACTTTATGACAAGCACACCTACGCAAGAGCAGCAGGTATTAAGTGAGAGGATCGATTTGGATTGAGTTTCTAACCCTATTTTTGCTGTAGATGGTGACCGTCGACTACGGTAGCTTCGCGAACGCCACCGTCCAGATGCCTTTCTTCGTCGACATGCACATGGTCCGCTTTGAAATCGAAATCGTCGCCTCTCTGGACGTTCAGCCATCGTTCGTGGTCAAGGACATGGTCGGAAATGTGATCAACCCAACGCAGGTGGAAAACGAAGGCAGAGCCAAGACCGTCGGCTTCTTCAACGACGCGAATCCCGGCACCTACGTCATCTCCACCACAGCCGAAGACCTCCTCAGCACTGTGGAGATTGTGGTCACTGTGCGGGTAGGCGGCTGAGCTAACAGCTGCAGCAGCAAATGAGTTCAATTCAATTCCAGGCCCTCACTGCTCTTCAAGTCGGCATCGGATTTATCGGCGCGGACGCCAACAACGGCGCACCGGAGCGATGGGACAACGTGACTTCGAGGGTGAAAACCGGATATCCTGCGATGTTCGCAGCGAAATCGTGGAACTTGCGCCCGCCTGGAGCTCTGACATCGTTCTCAATCTTGTACGACCACGCTCAACAGGTAGGGCGATCTGTGATGGGTTTGAGGGCTATTTCTTCACCGGACGCGACTGCAGCACTCCGCTCTGCTTGCACGGAGGCAAACTTGCGAAAGTTTAGCCTAGTTCGAAGCAGCAAACGTGCATCTGCACTGCGGACGCTCCGCAGTGTACGGGAATCACTGCGAGCGAAGTGAGTTTTCAGCCACCCGATTCACCCCAATAATGATGATCTCATTTAGTCTAGTGCGTCGAGAACACCAATGTGGGAGCCGCGCTCGCCCAGCCTCCTTACTTCGTGCTGGTCGTCCGTGTGCGCAAGCAGCTCAGCGACATGATCACGCAGATCGCCGCGTAGCTGACCGTCATCAAGAGCAATTTGCAGTTCGATCCCGAATACCTGCAGAAGATCGTTTTGGTCACGTTCAACGATGAAGGTGAGCGCGGCGGCGTCGGAATTGAACTGCGCTAATTTCGAGTTTCAGTGTCCGGCAGCAAGCTCTTCAACTCCGTGGACGGCGTCGTCGCCGAACTCAAGCTGCTGGCCGCAACCCAGGACACCACCGGCGCCTGCGAGGCCAACGTGATCTCGGCGATCGTGGAAGTCTTTGAAAAATACGCTCTGACGCTCAAGTCGCCGATCTACATCTTCACCGACGCGATCCCCAACGACCTCCACATGCTGGAGCGCGCCTACGCCTACAACGGCTACTTCTACGCGCCGCTCTACTTCATGCTGCTCGACACGAAGACCGCTGAGGGATGCCAGATCACGGACAAATACGCGGCGGAGTACCGCGCGATGGAGCGCCTCTCGGTGCGCTCGGGCGGAATGGTCTTCGGGCCGCTCGCCTCCGACGACCTCGGCGGCTTCTTCCGATCGCACGTCTACGCGACCTTCTAGCGCACCGAACTCGTCTACGCGAACGACCTCCGCATCTTTGTTCTTGTAGTCGTAGAGATAACGCCGCATGTTGTAGCCTCTCAACGCGATGAACAGCTGAAATTCACTCTCAAATCAATTCATTTCCGGTCTTCTCGCCCTACCGTAACACTCAGCACATTGAGCACAAACATATTTAGCGGAGATGTTGATGACAATGTTCGTGGAGTAGCGATGTTGGAACTGAATGTCACAATTTGCGCCGACATTCGACTTGTCGAGACAGATGTAAGTGTTGTGTGTGTTCACCGTCCACTGAAAATCCGCGTTTTCAGGGCTTCAGACATGGATTACCGTACGAAGCCGCAGTGCTCCGCATTTTCTCGTATCGATTGGCGAGAATCGTGGCGATCAAACGCTCCAGTGTGAGCAGGAGCGAGATGTCCATGATCAGGGTCATGCAGTCGTTGTGCGCAAAGTTGACCACGCCGATGACGGATGGAGGAAGCGGATGGTGGACGAGTTGGTTGATGACGTCGATGGAACGCGTTGTGGTCATTATCGAGAGCGTCACGGTGAACATTCCCTAAGATGAGTGTGCTCAGTGTGTGCAGAGGCGAATCCAACTCACCAAAATGACTCTCAAATGACCTTCTTTCTCAGCCGGAACAAAAAGTAAAAGTTGACGATTGGAGCCACGAGGTCGATGATCAGCTCGAGGATGCGCACGACGATTACATGGATGGATGGATCGATCAGTTCGCTGCTGTTTCGACCGCTAAATGAGAAAACAATCATCTCTAATCGGTTACGGTAGGAGGAGAGCAAAAAACGAAGGAAACTCAATTGCCGCGCCGCGAGCTCAATTGAGGTGTCGGGCGAGTTCCGCGAACGATCTGGCACGATACCGTACCCACTGAAGATCCCGGACGGACTGTACAGTCTCGTTGATCTGCCTCGCGTTTTCCGCGAGCAAATAAAAGCTTGTTTGAAGCTCAGGAAGGCGCCGCGGCGTCAGTTGAGGTGTCGGGCGAGTTCCGCGAACGATCTGGCACGATACCGTACCCGCGAAGGTCCCGGACGGACGCCACAGCCTCGGTTGATCTGCCTCGCGCTTTCCGCGAGCAAATAAAAGCTTGTTTGAAGCGCGGGAAGGCGCCGCGAGCTCAATTGAGGTGTCGGGCGAGTTCCGCGAACGATCTGGCACGATACCGTACCCGCGAAGATCCCGGACGGACTGTACAGTCTCGTTGATCTGCCTCGCGCTTTCCGCGAGCAAATAAAAGCTTGTTTGAAGCTCAGGAAGGCGCCGCGGTCTCAGTTGAGGTGTCCGGCAAGTTATGCGCACGCACTGAATCGATACCGTACCCGCGAAGATCCCGGACGGACTGTACAGTCTCGTTGATCTGCCTCGCGCTTTCCGCGAGCAAATAAAAGCTTGTTTGAAGCGCAGGAAGGCGCCGCGAGCTCAATTGAGGTGTCGGGCGAGTTCCGCGAACGATCTGGCACGATACCGTACCCGCGAAGGTCCCGGACGGACGCCACAGCCTCGGTTGATCTGCCTCGCGCTTTCCGCGAGCAAATAAAAGCTTGTTTGAAGCGCGGGAAGGCGCCGCGGTCTCAGTTGAGGTGTCGGGCGAGTTCCGCGAACGATCTGGCACGATACCGTACCCGCGAAGGTCCCGGACGGACGCCACAGCCTCGGTTGATCTGCCTCGCGCTTTCCGCGAGCAAATAAAAGCTTGTTTGAAGCTCAGGAAGGCGCCGCGGTCTCAGTTGAGGTGTCGGGCGAGTTCCGCGCACGCACTGAATCGATACCGTACCGCTGAAGGTCCCAGTCGGACTGTACAGTACAGAGAAACAGTCGTCCGCAGGACTTTATCTGGATTTACGACTACCATCTGATGCTCGTCGGTCTGATCATGCAATCTGGCGACCACAATCTGGATGTTGAATTCTTCCTCCATATTCCGTTCCAGCCACCAGACTATTTCTTCGACAAATACGCCATTTGCGGTCTTCCTATGCTCCGTATGTGTTGTTTGTTTGCCGTGAGCAGTTTGTTGATGTAACTAAAACTCTTTATCATCACCGTATCATAAACGAATATTTAGACCCTTCAAGTCTATCATCCGGTCTCCGTAAGTCAATTCCGCGAAGAAGTGATGCAAGTTGTCGATCTTCTCTACGATGCCGATCACTTCCACTACTTCTTTACCGACCGCGAGGGCACACTGAAGTCGTACAGCTGCTCCTATCCAGTGATACACGTAATATATATTTACCTGGAAACCCGAAACGAAATTGTCGGGGAAACACCTTGTAACACAGGCGCGAGTTCGGGGTTTACAGGTGAATTTGTGGGGAGGTTTGGTCTCGGCGCGAACACGAGCGATCACCTGCGAGGCCTAAACCAACCACATGGCGGATAGAAATAGAGTATAACTTGCGCCTGGTATGTCGATCGTCACAGGAAGGGTTGGAATGTTATTGTAGAATGTTATTTTAGAAACGGCGTGCGCAGCACTACGCAACCATGATATCAATCGATTTTGCGGTATTTGTCGCGTATTTTGAGCGCATGCGCACGAAACTGTGAAGCCTGGGCATAGAAAATTGTTTTTCGCGTTTTATTCTCGCAGAAAGCGTACCAACCAGCGTGAACGAAAGCACCTATCAAGCTCCTATTGTAATCATAGAGTAGGCATTCCCCTCTCTGCCAGACTCGAAAAAGCAGTGCGATCATTCTGAGTTGTCCAGGTGCGAATTCGAAATCCTCAAGTGTGGAATCACTGCTGCGAGTTTCATTATTCTTCCCAATTCAATTGATGTTTATGGCGCGTATCCATCTGAACCCCATTTATAATCGCGTTGTTTCTTCCAGATCACACTGAAATGGCACGCCAGTAAAGCATGCGCGAAGTCGTGAAGAAGAACGCAGCGAACAGCGGAGGTGGAGATGATTTCGCGATGGTTAGCGAAATGAATTGTTACAGTTTTGTTCCTGAAAATGTACGCTACATGTTATTTGAAACGAGCTTCAACTTTCTGCTTACAGGACACGATGAGTTCAAGCGAGAAGAATCCGTTCGGAGTGGACGCTGACGGAGATGGGTGTCAAGAAGCCGTTGATCCGATGTGTTCAATAAACGGTGTGTGGAGATGCGCACTTTGTTGGAAGAACATCCAGGGAACGCGTCACAATCGTTGGAAGCACATGGCGATGCACGAGAAATTCAAAGTTAGCTGTCCGTTCGCTGCATGCGGAAAGTATTTAACTCCGGAGAGCTTGCGTTATCAGCATCTTCCACGCTGTCACAATATCAATGGCGAAGAACTCAACGAAGACATGCAAGCACACATGCAGAGCGAACGAGAGAAGCATTTCGCGGAAGCGAAGAAATTCGAACGGGAATTCTTCCCCGCAGCGGAAGCGAAAAACTTGTATTTTTGAATTATTTGTTGAAATGTTGCGTATATAAATATTTTTTTGCAGTTTGTGCAATTTCACGATGCCTCCTCTACACGTTTCTTGCAACTTTTGTTTTCACATTATGACCAAAAAACTCGTTTTTTGACATATTTGAGCGTTGGCGTTGGCTCCTCCGATTCCTTCGGCGATTCCAGTGACGGTGGGAACTGAAATCACGAATTTGCACGCAGTTTAAAGCTTACGAAACTTACGAAGGGCGAGTGTAAAATAAGACAGTTTGGAGAAGTCCAAGGATGAGGGCGAGGATGGGGCTGAGCTGCGATTCCGGAAATTCCTCCCAGGGAGCCGGCAGCACCGGTGGCTCCGCGGCTCCCCCAGTGATACCTCCAAGCAATCCGGTCAGGCCGCTGACGGGTTTGAGGAGACGGACGGTGACTCGCCGCCGAGGTTTCCGAGGATCCCGGTCGCGCCACCGAGGACTCCCTTCACGGCGTCCACGTGAGCGCCGATGCTCGCGCCGGCATTGGCGACGGCCGCAATGGAGACGGAGACGGCGAGAAGCGAGAGGAGCGCGACGAGTTGGGAGTTCATCTTGAAAGGAGACGAGTGACGAGCGGCCAGTGGGCTTGGTTTATAAATCCAAATTCAAAGACACGCTGATTCCCGAGACTTAGAGGATTGTCGTTGTCGTCATGAACTGTTCTGTCATGTGTTGTCGTTACGTAATTTCGCAGAGATTCTTGTCATGATAAATTTGTGCTTTTTCGAATCGAGAATCTGCTGCAGCGGTCGCGCATGAGGCTGCAGAGCGGATTGCAATTGCATTTGACGAAGTGCATCGTCGCCCTGAGGGAAGTCGAAGCGATCCCAGCGCTTCCATTGATTTCGCAGCGCGCTTTCGTCCTCGTGCGCAGCAAATGGTACTAATTGCCCACAGCATTGGTCAACCGAAGTCTTACATGCGCTGCCTGAACCGCAACAAGCGAACAAAAGTGAGCGTTGCAGCTTGCAAGTGTTCGTAGTCGGAGCATGTTGAGTCCTACGCTGATGCCTTTCATGCAGCCGCTGTTGAGTCTGCAAAAACTCGAGGTGAACATGGAAAACGCCTGCACGAGTTCATTTTGGCCAATGATATTGAACGGTGGAGCACTGCATTTCTGGACCCCAGTTGGACGCATCAAGTCATCAGACCCGTTGAGGTACGGAACAGCACCCATGTTGTGGTCATAAATTGCTTTAGGTCCAAACCCTAGACGACTTTTACGGTCTGATGATGCGAACGCGTGATGTGCGGCGTCAGATTGTCGAACGAGTGCTTAAAGGAATCCCGATCCAGTCTCACTTTGCTGTTTCGTTGACGAACGCTCGCGATTCGCTGGCTCTTTCATGCTCTGCCAACTCAAGGCAACTGGTACTGCGCACGAGTGTCGAGGAGAACTCAGCGGAGGTTGCGCGCTTTGACATCAAAAACGAGCTGGACGAATTCGAAAAGGATCTAATGTTCATCAAGTTCATTCAAAGCGATGACGTCTACAACGTTGAGCAGTTTGTTGATGTAACTAAAACTCTTTATCATCACCGTATCATAAACGAATATTTAGACCCTTCAAGTCTATCATCCGGTCTCCGTAAGTCAATTCCGCGAAGAAGTGATGCAAGTTGTCGATCTTCTCTACGATGCCGATCACTTCCACTACTTCTTTACCGACCGCGATGGCACACTGAAGTCGTACAGCTGCTCCTATCCAGCAAGCATTCAGCCAGCATATTCTGGTGTCATTCAGGTACATATTTCGTCTTCTAGCTGACTTGTACGCTATTTTCTTGTAGGCTCAGTTTGCTCGTCGCTGTGCACAGACCTGTGCAATCGTCACCACAGCTCCGTTTTGGACGTCTGTACCATTCCTGAGGGATATTACTACTATGGCGCATCAGTAGGGCGCGAGTGGTTCATGGATCCGTCGAACAAATTCGTGAGGTCGAATGCGCAGAGAAGTGGGAGCAATCGCGTCTGAAACGGGGAATGCGCATTGAGTCTCAGATGCCGCTGACGATTACTCTCACGTCTCTGTCTCAACGACCGCCCACCGCTGGAGAGACGAAATCGCAAGGAGGTGATTACCACACGAATCGCCCTAATCGGCATCTTCTTAATTTTTGGAAACACACGGATAAGGCTTCGCCAGCCAAAAGGCCAATTTTTGGAAAACGCCGAGGCGAAAGCTCAGGCGACATAAGCAAACTCTCTGTGCAAAGTCCGCTGCTTGATTGCAGACAGCTTCTCGATAAGAAACAGAACGACAAATTGCTGCTGACAAGAAGAAACGTTGCAAATCACCGAAAACAGTGACGTCATCATGATTTGTTGCGGTTCTTGTCATGTCACCTAATAAATCACGGCATTCTTCCTCAATCCGTTCGCTGCCTCCCTGATTGCTCCTCTGAGAGATCGAGACCTAAACAACTGTGCGCTTAAACTTTGCACTTGGGCCTCGGCTGCGAAACGAAACGAAAAAATAATTGTTTTTGAGTGTAGAAAGGGAGGCGAAAGACGCTTCTCTTTTCCCAACATCCCCAAGTCTTCGGTTTTCAGTGTCTGATCACACGTCATTCCCAAGAGGACTTTGCGGAGAGGCAGAAGCAGAAGGATCTCATGGCGATTGAGTCCTGAGCGACAACCCAATTCATTTATCCCTCACCAGTTCGCTGTGCTCTATTTAAAGAGTTGAAATTGAGCCGTTTTCAATCTTGTTTCGTTATTTTCAGTTTTGATAGCAAAGAAAACTGTCGCCTACGTGCGTGTCTCCTGCTCACCCTTCGGGTCGTACACGTCAGCTGATGATGCAACTTACGGGACTGATCCTCGCAATATACGCGGCCCGGGCGGCTTGCGGTCTCGGTGGCAAATCGTTCCATGAACCAAGCGCAGCTTCGCAGGACTTCAATGACACCGACGATGGATTCGTTTTTGTTACCACCTGCGATGAGCGAAACTCCGAATCTCAACGCGCGCACCTTAGCGTCACATTGGAGGGAACCCTCGGGAATATTACGGTCAACGCGTCTTACTTCGATACTGTGGAGCCTTTTGTGAGTTTTCAGCTTGTGAACATCCTTTCATTGCTCGATTAGAAAGCCGAAGATCATATTGGCGATCCTCGATTTGTTCACATTGAGTCCACGCCGCCGAGCGATTCAAACAGCCAGACAAACTACAAACGTGTTACAGTAGGATTCAATAAGAGGTAATTGCGCTCGTTTGCTTCCAACTAATCCGCTAAAACTTAGAATCTTCAAGCTTCACCTCAACGACAAATGCGATCAGTCGAGTGAATTCTGGACGAGCGATAACTCCTTAAGCATCTGGGAGTCCGCGCTAAATTGCGAAATGAGAGACGCTCTCTGCGACATGAACAGTGACCTTCCTATTGGTAGAGGCATCAACAACTCCTCGCGGACCACCATAATTCATCTGTTCTTCCAAAGTGGAATCACATTCTACAAAACGAAGGCTCACACGTAGCGTCCAATTAGAACCTGAATGCATTGACCAAAGAGAGCCGAGTTTCTTGCTACCAAAGACGTTTGTTTCTTTATAATCTTTATAGTATAAACAACTACTCACAGAGCACTTGAACAAGTACGTAACCGGTGATGTCTGGGAGATTATGCTGAAGATGATCAATCAACTGCAAGCGAGTTGATCTGTTGCGATGAGATCCCGTATTCCCAAACGGCAATCTTACTCGTTTCCTCTGCTTTCTGCTTCACTTTCCCTTTCTTATTTTTTTGCGTTTCGGTGACTATTTCTCTAAGAACGCCCGTGACGGGAAGAAGCGTTTGTTTGTGAATGAGCACAGCGTAAAGATAGCCTGACGCTGACGTCGCGATAGAAGCTATTTCTAGAGGAGATTTGACCCGCATCCAAGATGTACCCTCGGGATTTGGGAAAGATATTCCTAGAAACAGAAAAAGCGGGCGAATGAATGGAAACAAGAGAAATGCATACCCTGTCTTTGGTAGAGAATAGAAGGATCATCGTTCAGGACAACCCAAACGGCCGCACCTGTAGCTGTTATTGCGATTGGGTGACTTTCTGGAGTGTTCACCTCAGCCGGGGAATCAACTTCGGCCCAGTCGCAAGTGAACATGTCGGCGATGTCGCTGGCGTGACGACAAAGAATCCTAGCGGATGTAGTTAGAGCCCAAACGCAACAATTCCATGCGGGAGAAATTCGGGCCAACGGTTCGTTACAGACTATCTCCATCCAGGCCGTTCCGCAATGATTAGTTGAAGAGATTCCCGTACGACATAGTAGATCGCCATCAATTGAGAGGACCCATAGGAATATCTAAAACAGGCTAATTACCATTGTGTTTGAAAACTGTTGCTTTACAGGCCAAGACCGATCATTTTGAACTTTGACGTGGGCTATCGGCGGTGCATCGATGCGAACCCAGGGTGCTTTGCTTGAAAAATGTCTTCTTCGACGCCATTCTCGGCGCCTGACCCATCCGTCCACTTTGTTGAAATCTTCTCCAAAGGTTTTCGCGTACACCCATCCCGATGCTGGATCTTTCGATCCCTCACGAGCAGGCACAAGCAACCATTCGGAGTCGACCCATGCCCATTCTCGCGAAGGCAGCCTGTAATCGTAATAGTGTTATAAGTGGTAGCGCCAAAATGCACATTTAATCTCATTTTGCGGCGATTAATCTGCGCACCGCATTCCGCAACGTTCCGCAAAAATGTCAGTTATCATACCTGCAATCCTCCTTGCGCTTTTGAACTAATCCTGTCTTGTCAGACCAAGCAAAGTAAAGACCGTTCGCCTTGCCATTGAACGTACAGAAACCGCTCAATCGGCTTTTTTTCTCATGTTCGTAGATAATCTCCGTTACAGTATCGGTCTGTATGAGATCAAGGTCAACGTCGATTTCCCGCAGAAGATCGAAGTCTCTACTTAAACACCATAATTCCCCGTCCGAACTGATTCCATAAACAAGTCCGTTCGACGATGAGACTGCGGTTAAGTGACCAGGCAGTTGAAGCCACCTGCATTTCGCCAAAGGGACTAGGTCCACCTAAGATCAACTTGGAATGAACTCAAAGTCAATGAATATTGTATACCTTCTCTGGTTCTTGACCTATCTGTAGAGTGGACAAAAATCCAACTCGTGGGTTTCCTTGGCAGTCGACAAACCACATACAGCGCTTGTCAATCGATCGAGGTTCCGACTGAACGAGTGCAAGGACAATCTGGAAAGAGATGCAGGATTTGAAAAGCCAGTCAACTAAGTAAGACGAAACCTTTTGCATCTGATTCTTCCATTTGTCCCTTTCTTCCTCGCTGTCAAAGCTGAAGGTCAGCGTTACTTCTTTTCCTGACTTTATATCGTTGGGTAGGAGAATTCTCAGCGTCGGTTTTCCATTCGAAAGACCTGTTGATGCTACACCGAGAATCTAAAGTACATCCAGATAAGCTAGAATCAAAGAACACTGCGGTACCTGCTTGAAAGAAGTCTTGAATTTTGTGCGATCACGGTAATCAACACATAAATAACCTTCCGAAAACGAGCTCATCGCCAAAGTAGCCGTTCCAGCCTTGCGGTTTTGACTTTTTGCGTTTGCAAGTGCGGCGACAACTTGCACAGAAGCCTTGAGAACCCATTGACTTGTCTCCTCGCTCATTCCATCAATACTCAGACTCCGTTGGCCCTGATCGTAAGGACAGGGGTGATCTCTTGTAGTATTCCACACTTTATCGGAGAGCGCATCAAGTCGTTCCATGATTGCAGCTCGCCATTCGGAATGTCGATCGTTGACAGCATTCTGCGTCTGCTTCACGAAGTTCGGATCGGTCCACAGTCGGGGAAAACCATTTTCGAGAAGATTCAAGTTGCCGAAATCGACCTGCAGAATGACTTTAGGCAAACCAACGCAATGTTCACCGTATACCTGGTTCCATTCAATATTTTCCTTATTTCCGGTAGCAACAATCTCAATCCACTGCCGTCCACCAAGCTCGCTTGCCGTTACATTGCTCCGAACAAACAGCTTCTCGTTGGATTTATCGATAGCGAGGACACGGTCGTCGTGCGAAACTGCAACTCGGCACATTCGGTCGCCCATTTCGACGTAACTTTCGGGCGTTTTGGTGTTCAGCTCGTAGTGAGCGCCGATTGTGCGGTTTATCACTTTTCTGAACCATAACTAAACAGCCCATTGGTAAACAAACGCGATAAGTGAACATTCTTTGGACGCACCGAGCCATTTGCTGAACTCATCCAAAGAGCGTTTCTTCCAAGACAGATGTCAACAACAGGCGCCGATACAGGGAGTTCTATCTTCGACCACGCGGCACCTTCACGTCGGTCAGCTGTGATTCCCGATCGGTAGAACAGCCTTCCATCCCAGGTGATCACAATGAGGTTACCGTAAGAATGGGAACATGTGATTTTTGAAATTTGCTCAATATCGCCGTTGCCTTCTTCGCTTGGAATATTGTCAACAACCAGCCAATGCGTTCCTTCGGGACTCGAGTTCGAGCGGATGCCTTTCCGAATGACCAGCGCTCCGCGACGATGCAAACCAAAGAGACTGTATTCGCCTTTGTTCGTCGTTGATTTCAAGTCGAATCCTCCTGCGGCTAGGTCAAGGAATCCACCATCGGTTGGATCAGTCGGGTACTACAAATTCAGTTTGTTACTGTGTGAATCTAGATGCCACTCCCACCTGCATCCACCGATTCACTTCCGTATACCGTCTGGATCGCGTCCATCGACGTCTGCGAACAAGTGAAGTTGCGGAACAAACTGGCTTGAAGTTCATTCCAAAGTTGAATGCGTATTCCCATCCCTAATAAGCATTGTAGTAGACCCGAGAAGCGCGTTTATACCTGTTTATCAGTGCTTTTTGGAAGGGTTTCCACCATCCACGGCACCTCCCAGCGCCAACCCTCGGATGGCATCTCAAAACTTTCATAGGGAAGCGGTTCCGTACCGTCGCGATTGGAGTAAGCCCATCTATCCGTCGGTAGCGTGTGATTCGACCATCCAAGACCTGGATACCATCTCTAAACAATCAAAATTCAATTTGAAAACATGCCATCAAGTACAAATTACCTGATTCTCGAACGTGTCAACAAGAACTCGAACGGACAGATGGCCCATGCACAGATAAAGGTGAATACATCCGTATTTGTCTAGTGCAAGCACCGAATTTGGCGTAGCACTGATCTTGAGCACCCGCAGTGGGTATCCATCATGGGCCAGAAGTGGTACCGAAACCCATTCGGCGACATCAGCACTCAATTTCTGAGGAATACCCGCTCTATCGAGAGCCCAGAGGTGACCTTCCATGCTTCAGTCATGGAGATGTGTGTGTACCGTCGGTGCTAAACATGTTACTTGTGAGCAAAGAACAACGAAAACCCGCAAAATATCGATCGAGAAAAGACTCAAATGTAGAGTCAGCGTGTATTGATACCCCCAAAGTACAGACATCACGCATCGTTGTTGGTCATGTTACAAATTAACAAAGCTTTTATATATACCTTACAAACTGGCACGCACGATGCACCACAATATACTACAATATAACAGATGCTGAGATGGGATTTCAGGGGAATGTATATTAATATCTCAGATGATATGCGACAAAATCGGATGCTAGTCAGACAGTAAATGGGAATCGGAACATCGAATGGAATGTGTCCGCAAAGCTGCCCTACCTTACACAATCACTATTATTTATGCGGAAAATAGCTTTTACTGTACAAAAACGTGACAACGACAAAAGAGTAGCACAACATCTAAATCTATCACAACATTGACAGAGTATACAATCGAGATTGGAGTATAATGTCAACTTAGCGCTCTAGTGCTCTCCCATGGTAGCCTTGTTGGTCTGAAAATCATACAATCAAGATTGAGATTAATTTGGAGCTTGAAACATACCTGAACAATTCCGATGATCATGCCGAAGAGGCCGATGGCACTAGCAAAAATCTCGATAATCAGAATTTTGACAAAAAGAGCAGGGTTGGCAGCATCGGCGAGAGCAGCTCCAGATCCAACAATACCGACAGCAAGGCCACAGACGAGGTTGCTGAATCCGACGGTCAAACCACCTCCGAAGATCATGTATCCAGCAGCGAGATTGCGGGAAATCAATTCTTGCGAAACCTTGGGAGCGTTGCGATCGAAAGGCTAAAATCAAAACAGTTGGTGTTATAATAACTCGGCTTTTATATTTTGGGGCTACAGCTTTAAAATATGTTTTAAAATATGCTTTAAAAAAGCATTCATTACTTCGGCAAAATCAAAAATAAAACGAATAGCTCAATAGCAGAACAGACTAGCAAGATTTCTCCATGCTAATGCAGCCTATCGGTATTCCACACTATCTTGAACATTGTTAGCTGACTTCAAAAGAAAAGGTGGCGCAGAATGCAATAAAAACTATATTAAAAGACCTACCTGCATCTTGCCGACAAAGACAAACGCCATGATAATACCGAAAATGGCGACAGCTTCGCAGAAAATGATGGAAACGAGATTCTTCGTGCGAATTCTGGGAGCCTTAACTCCGCCACCCAAAATTGATGAGCCAGTCGTGAAAATACCCCTAGAATTCGTTGAGCCGATGAGTTACAGCATTTTCATAACAATTATACCAGCCAGCGCCGAGAACTGAGAGCGAAAGGGAGGCTCCGATGCCTAGACCAGCCCACATGTGGGGCGACGTCTGAGTTAGTAGCCATGCAATGTCGAATCGGTGTCCTTGGCCAGTAAGCATATAAAAGAGGCCTGAGATGTGCATTCAGCAAACATAAATATGGCCATATGATATCCAAACCAACCGGTTCCGATGAAAATAGCCACTCCAAGGACCGTCACGGCGTAAAACGTCTTCAGGATGGCACCGGCCATGATTCTTTCTTCCTAAATAGACCTCGAAGTTATGCTGATGCACAAGCTGCCACAATTCTCGGGACGTTACTCCTCGAATTTAACTTAAATTCGGCCCTTTTTATGAAAAGTGAGTCGCCGAATATAGAGATCAGAGCGCCGAATGCTTAATGCACTGGTTTTCGATCTTCGCGTTCTTTCACACATAACCCACACACTTTTCGATTCAAACAAGAGCGAAAGATCGCACGTTCAGTCGCGCACACGACGAGACCGGCGCAGACGACGGTAGGAAGACAACGCGACGTCGCAGCGGAGGGATCGCCGCGCTCCGGGAAAGAGAAGCAAGCAGCTGATGACGAGCAACAGAGCGCAGAGTAGGCTTCGCGCATAAACAAAACTAAAGGAAACGAGAAGTGAGTGGACACGTCAGCTCCGGCACTGTATAAACGAAACGATGGATGATTTACCCCGCGGGACGCAACTCAACTGTGTTCTGAGACGCCACACCAAACAACAAATGGCTGCTCTTCGTGTAATCGATTCACAGCCGCCTCTCCTGACCAACAGCACGCTTTTCGCTCTACTCGATTTTAATTAGCTGTTTTTTGCGCGACCGCTCGACGCGTCTTCACCAGACTGTTATGATGACACTTTTCAGGGATCCTGTTCCTTCATTCTGATCGATGCACTTTGTCTAAATCGTGTGTGTGCGCGACGAACAACTTTAAAACTCCGTGTGCTGTGAGGTTGCTACCGGCATCGAATGATAAGATTGTGGTCATCTGGAGAACAAGAAGTAGGTCACCATATTTTGCCCTTTTCTTGGTAACGTTCACATGCATGTAGGACGAAGAGCCCGAAGCAGTCTCTTTAATCAATTCGGCATCGACGCCGGCGTCTCGTGGGTCCATCAAATACAACAACCGACGACGTATGATGGACGGCGGAAACGGAAACCGATCGCGTTTCAGCACAGACGACGGATCTGATTTATTTGGAGAAGGCAGCAGCAGCGGTAATGGCGAAATAGCCGGCGTTGAAATTCCGGAGCCCGCTATGGTGCATGTTGAGCAGCGGAGTGGATTAACAAACGACTGAATCGCAACAACGAAGGTTGGTTTGCACTATTTTTGGACCATGTGACGTAGCGGATTATTGATAGCGACATATTGATAGGCGTTCTACACCTAGTTCGGCTCGCTCTTGCCACTGTGTTTGCGTTCATTTTTCTGTCATGCGCTTATTATGGGGTAGATGGAGCGGGGGCAGGGAGTATCAGGATTTACTGACTGATGCTGGTAATTGCTGGGAGCTTTAGAATTTATTCTTATTTTGCATTTTTAGATTTTGGTTATGATATGTCAGCTGCTGTCGCGGAGCCGGAAGAGGATCTCACTCCAGATAGCGCTCCTGTTTTTAGGTATATTCAACGCTCCTTTTCGCGTGGTTACTTTATTAGCGTTTCAGTAAATACGAAGATTTTCATACCATCGACTGGCAGCGCGACCTTGCCCGCGACCGCTTACGACACAAATTTATAGTTGCGAAAAAGCATGATTTCCCTCTTGGACTTCTGTACAGCATGTGGGATGCCGGAAGCGGATGGATTTGTGTGCTCCTCGTTGGATTGGCTGCTGGTGCAGTAGCTGGAATTATTGACATTGGCGCAAGATGGATGAGCGATTTGAAAGATGGTGTCTGTGCTGATAGATTCTGGCTGGATAGGGAACATTGCTGCTGGTCGTCTAATGACAGTTTCTACAAGGATTTTGATTGCAACGCATGGACAACATGGCCAGAAATGCTACACTATTACGACAAAAACTTTTTCTACTATACACTTGAATTCCTATTTTATGTAGGATGGTCCAGTTCGTTCAGATGATTCTTGTTGAAGTTGCTAATGGTACTTAATTTAGTGTTGCTAGCAGGGCTAACTGTAACACTCGTAAAAGTATTCGCGCCATACGCTTGTGGATCAGGTATTCCGGAAATCAAGTGCATCCTGTCAGGATTCGTCATTCGCGGATATCTGGGAAAATGGACTTTTATCATCAAGTCTGTCGGTCTAATTCTAGCGTCCGCATCAGGTATTCATTACATTGAAAACTTTATGCCTTATTAATTTGACCATTTTGTACGGTTACTAAATTATAGCTCTAGGGTTTCTTAATGTCTTGTGGTACCACAGTACGTTATGCGTTAGGAATTTAACATAGTTTATCGCTTAACAGTGAGACTCATTGATCTAACTTTTAACATTAAACGTAGAACTGCAACAAACAGTTTATGCTGTGTTTGACCGTACACGTCTCAATTAAAACTGTCTTGCTTACTATAGTAGTTCGTTAATTGTTTACATCTTTTAGGATTGAGTTTGGGAAAAGAAGGTCCTATGGTGCATCTGGCGTGCTGTATTGGAAATATATTCTCATACTTTTTCCCAAAGTACGGAATGAACGAAGCGAAGAAAAGAGAGATTTTGAGTGCTTCAGCAGCAGCTGGTGTCTCGGTTGCGTTCGGTGCACCTATTGGAGGCGTCATGTTCAGCTTGGAAGAAGCGAGTTACTATTTCCCTCTTAAGACAATGTGGAGGTCATTTTTCTGTGCTTTGGTTGCCGGTATTATCCTTCGTATTGTTAATCCCTTTGGAAGTGATCAGGTTTGAATGAGTTGGTAGTTCAAATGAGCGAAAGTGTTTTTCAGACCTCGTTATTCCATGTCGACTACAGCATGAAGTGGACATTCGTTGAACTTATTCCCTTTGCTGGTCTCGGTTTATTCGGAGGTATTCTAGGAAGTATATTTATCTGGTCTAACATAAAGTGGTGCCGATTCCGAAAGACTAACAAGATCCTCGGAGGTAAATCCAATTTACGAAGTGTTGATTGTTGCTGGTTAACTTCTGCTATCGGATTCAACAACCCGTACACAAGGAAAAGTGCTTCCGCTTTAATCAAACAGGTACATTGCTCTTTTGTACGAAAAGCATACAAAAATGAATCTGTTTTAGTTATTTGATCGGTGTGGACCTGAAGATTATATGCAGGATTTATGCGACTACCAAAACAAGACGTTCAGTTCGGATAAAGTTGACGACAATTACCACACCGGTGAATTTGGCCACGGCGTTGAGGTAAAGAAACGAATCTTTAAATTAAATTGAGGTCGTTTTTTGTAGAGCGCTTTCTGGCAACTTACTGTAGCGTTGGTGTGTAAACTGCTCTTCACAATCTTTACTTTCGGAGTCAAGGTACCGTCCGGTCTGTTCGTTCCTAGTATGGCTATGGGAGCTATCGCCGGTCGATTGCTTGGAATTACTATGGAAGGGATAATTGCATCGCTACAGGTATTCTATCGTCCATTAAAAACGTCTATCTGATATATTTGAGGCCTATGGTGGACATAACGATATGTGGACATGTCAGATCGGAAAAGATTGTGTCATGCCTGGTCTGTATGCTATGGTTGGGGCAGCAGCTGTCCTCGGTGGAGTAACTCGAATGACAGTATCCCTTGTTGTTATTATGTTTGAATTAACCGGAAGTCTAGAGTTTATCGTGCCCACGATGGTCGCAGTAATGTTTGCTAAGTGGGTCGGCGATGCCATATGTAGTATGGTAGGTGATTTGATCTCTTTCTTGACATTTCATTTTATTTTAAGGGTATTTATGATGCACACATTGATCTTAACGGCTATCCATTTCTGGATAATAAGGGAGAATATCCGTATTCTACGGTTGCCGGGCAGGTCATGAAGCCGGGACCTGAAGGTGATCCATTACGCGTACTATACCAAGATTCGATGACGGTCGGTGATATTGAAACTGTTTTACGTGAGACTGACTACAACGGTTTCCCTGTCGTTATAAGCGAAGAAAATTTGTTTTTGGTCGGCTTCTGTACAAGGTACATTACTTCCTGAGTAGTGAACATTCTGTGCTATTGTTTCCTGTTTTAGGAGGGACATACAATTGGCGCTGGCATCGGCTCGGAAGACTCAGTCATATGTTGTTACGAGCTCAGTGGTTGTTTTCTCCAATATAACGTCTGAACAAAGTTCTAGTGGTGATCCGGCACCCCTAAAACTGCGGAAAATAATGGATTTGGTAATTTGTTAACGGACAATTTGTGCTAAACGTCATGATTCTCGTTGCAGGCACCCATGACTATTACTGATCAAACGCCAATGGAAACCGTTATTGATATGTTCCGGAAGCTGGGCTTGCGACAAGTTCTGGTGACAAAGAACGGTCGATTGTTGGGTATTATCACCAAAAAGGATATACTTCAGTTCATGAAGAGACCAGATAATTAATCGACACTAAATTATATTCATCTGTTTCTTATCGCATTTCCGGCATTTCTACTGTTTGTTAAAGACGAACTCTGTGAGTTCTGATCTGGTCTTTTTTCTCTATTCTGATCACCTAATCTAATCGTTCGAAGTGCTTTCCGTCTTTGCCATAACCTTCGTTGTACCCTTCTGACTTTAAGAGTTCTATTTTCATGTTTTGTGAATTGTAAAAAAACTAATTTATATTGTGATACGGAGTGGTAAATTGTTGTGGATATTAGCCACGACTGTTAAATATTTTCGGAAGTGTTGCAGAATCTTGGTTTCTTGGTTCTGGGATTCTTGGTCAGCGCAGTTGCATTCGACGAAGCGCTTGGTCACCCTCAGGGAAGCTCGGTGCAATCTAGTGATGTTGCAGCGCGCAGGAAGCTTTTGTTCGATAGATCGTCTCACTGGATAGGAGCCGCTGTATGACTTCAGTGTGCCATCGCGGTCGGTGAAGAAATAGTGGAAGTGATCGGCATCGTAGAGAATCACGCGTTCACACCATGAGACCGTAGAAGTCCTCTACCTAAAGCTATTTGATGAGTCCAGTGTGCCTTCGGGTGATGCTCGACGAGTATGAAGTTCTTCGCACAGCGAAACGATGGAAGACTCGCTCCGACCAAGAATCCCAAAAAGGAAATAGCTGAAACAAACGATATTATGGAGTTTCTGGACGAATGATGACTCACCGTTGATTTATAGAGAAAAACACAAAAAACGAGGAATAAGTTGGTCACGAAACAGCTCGATTCTGATTCCAAAAACTCACAAGAAGCGCTGGCACCGAGCTTCCCTCAGGTTCGTCGAATGGATGCGGCCTCATGCGCTGCAGGATGGGACAGAGACGTGAGAGTAATCGTCAGTGGCTTCTGAGACTCAATGCGCATTCCCCGTTTCAGACGCGATCGCTCCCACTTCTCAGGCATCAGGCAGCGCATATAAGACCTTTGATTGACCAATGCTATGGGCAATTTGCACCATTTGCGAGGATGAAAGCGCTGGGATCGCACCGTGCTTCCCTCAGGGCGACGAAGCGCTTCGTCGATCGGCCTTCGGCGAGCCTGCGAAGATGTCCAACTGCAGTTAAAACTCCGCCATTGATTGAATGCTGCTGAAAGGACATACTAACAAAACAATATGTACAACAATCACGCTTACCTGCCACTTACCATTTCCCTTTAATCAGTCGAATCGCCAACTCATTTCTTCTCCCCATCTCCAATACAAGTACAAGTCATCTTTCTCTCAATTTTATTGTAAAAAATTATTTTTTACACTGCACGCAATGGGGGCAATGAAGGGCTGGCTTCCAATTAGGGCGCTTTGATAAAACGCGAGGGGGTGGGGGCCATCAAATCGAAAATCAAGACAGAGGGGATACCTCTATCTTGTTATTTTTTTTTGGCCTTTTTGGCCCACAAAAATGTGTGTATGTGGAAGTAAAAGGTACTCCCACACACGTTTGTATGTGGGAAGCCTAAGGCTCCCACACACTGCTATGTAAGTGGAGAATTTCTCCACTTACAGCTTCTTTTGAGGGCGTTTTGCGCCCAACAAAATGAAGCAAAAGGTTCTCTTCAAACCTTGAACTTCCGAGTGTGGAAGTAAAAGTTTCTCTTCAACCTTTTACTTCATTTTGTTATTTTTTTTGCTATTGGCTTATTCAGCCAATAGCAAAAAAAAGCCTCTTAGAGGCAATCAAATTGCGTTGAATTGCATATTTGAAAGCAATAATTCATTGCTTTCAAATTTGCATTTCTTTTAAATTGTTAAAAATACAATTTAATACGTAAAACTGTTGTCCGGATGCGCTAATTCAGCGCATCCTATTTAGTATGTGAGTTGAAGTTCCAGGAAAAAAACGAAAAACCGAAGTCAAAGTCTGTTTATCTCAAAAAGGAGAAACCGACAGACGTTGAGCACGAAGAGAAGAGGCAAGAAGGATACAATCATGAGTGGAATGGAGGGGGGCCGGGACAATTATCATAACAGTACAGTAATCGAAAATCTTCAATCGACGCGGTTAACTTGTTCAAGGCGACAATATCGACGTTCAAGAGTTTGCGAAATTGGTCGTTTTCTGAATTAGAATGGTTTTAGAGCTACGGACGCGCGTTTTTGTGATGACTTACTCAAGAATTGCTGCGAAACCGACAGGATCGGAGCTATATTCGCAGTTGTGCAAACGTAACGACCGGAATTTGCCGTACGATCATTAGGAAAGTACGTCGTAAAGAACGTTATGAAACGGATGATTTCGGATTGCCGGCTTGCATTTCTGTGCGCAGCTTGTGCTCGGCTGAACAGAATCTGATAAGTTTTGACCGTAGCGCCATTTAATTGGTTATTTAAGGTGACACTTTTGTAAGCCACGCACGGACACGGTTTGCTTTAAAGTGCACCATTCGTTTTTGGTTTAAAAGATTAGATTTTAGGCGATTATAACGCTTTACAATCATGCTGGGAAAGTCAAGCAGAATTGACGAAAAGCACGCGATTGTAAAGGCTGTGATGTGATGTTCGCGGTGCTAATGTTCCCCGGATCATGAAATAGTTTGCCCTCTACTACTGTAATGTCGCTTTTGGAATGTAAAACGTGTAGACTGTATGAACGAGCTGGAAATGTAGTCGAGAGTAGCAAAACCATTTGATTGCCGAGATGAAACAAGCTGGACGCAAGGTGGACGAATTGGCCTCTCTGTTCATTTGTTAAGTAGACGAAAATGATACGAAACTGACATGTAAATCTATGTTTGAGTTTGTTCTACGAATTCGCAGAAGTGAGACGATAAAAACTGTCCCAACTCGACCAAGTGTGCACTAACCAGCTCAATCTCAGATCTCAGATCAAACACCACTCTGATTTTATCGGAATCGATAAAATCAAGTACTAATACAGTTTGATCAAACGGGCTGAAGATGATTTGGAAGAAATCGACGATTTTTCGGTTGATCCAGTGCTCATTCAATCGACGAACCATCAATCTATCCCCTTTTCTACAGAAAACCAACTGAAATCAGCGATGTGTGTGAGGAGATTTTGCAATCAGCAATTTCTACGTCAACAGGAGATAAGCTACTCAATCAAGTCTATCCTCAAACTCGTCGAAATGATTAAAAATGCAAAGATGAAGAGCTACCGTACTACCTCATAACATCAACTGTAATGGGACAAACACAACTGTCAAGTAACTCAAGAACACTAGGTACTAACCGATAACACCAGTCTACTAGCATTGACAACTAATTCTACCGTGAAAATTCTACAAGACGATTTTTAAAGACCTAAATGACTCAGAATTGCTTTGAATTAGAAAAATGGATTCAAAAACATTGGCTCTTCATCTATTGCAGGAAAGTTCCTTTGTTATGCGGTGAGAGTCCGTCTCAAATAATGTGTTGCAATGTTACACTGCAAGAGCGCGGACTCTCAAACATGTGAAAGCGGTCGTGTGCGGACCACCCATGTGATTTGTGTTTGTTTATCGAACTCATTCTACGCGAAACGAGCTAAAGGATTAATCGATCGACTAGAGAATCTCATTAGTTTAATCAATATTAGCGAAATTTGGACATAAAACACATAGTTTAAGTAATAGTTAAACGATTGATAGCTATAACGATGTCATCGCGAACAGCAGCAGTTCTGAGAACCGTTGCAAACATTTTGGCTATCAATCGTTTCATTCAATAAACGATCAAAGACAGATAGGTCATGTAGACCACCTGTCATTCAATCGCGCGTTGTGTAATATTGCGAAATATCAAACTTTGCATCAGCGATTCTTTCGAAAATGAGGTGCTCTAAGCACATAAACACGAAAACTGGAAAATTCAGATCAACAAACTGTGGCGGCACTCGCGTCTCATTGGTTTTTAATGCTTTTCGATCGATTTGCACTGTTTTCAAAATAAATCGATGACGTCACTTTGATATATCGCTGTACTATCGAAATATTTTGTTTCACAAATAACGGAACTCACCATTTGCTTCCTCGGGGACGCTCAGGCGACATGGCTGGTTGCTAAGGTCAAGCGGACGTCGCTACTTTGAATGGGCGCGATCAATAATCAGACAACAGTCAAGCGAATTAAGTACAGCGACGAGAGATGCACTGATCCTGAAAACGTGTGAATGTTAGATAAGCATGCGTCGATTAACTCAACTGTTGAACGAAAGCAGAATGCAGAAATCCGGCAGAGCACGTGCTCAATGTGCTAAATGGCCTAAACGTTGCAGCGTGAGATAAGAAGACGATAAACAGGCAACCTACAGCTGTCGATTGGAAGTGAAACGATGAAAGATTAGGACAGTGACGATTCAATGATGCAGAAATTCTGAACGCGTTTCGAACATGAGATCAAAGACGATTTTGCAACAACTTACAACTCCAACAGAGCTTGAACTTCAAAGTCTTGAAGATGGACTTTCAAGAATTGTTTTGGGCAGCGCCAAACGTTTCCGGTTTGCGGTCGCAGTGCGAGCGTCAGTGTCGGGTCGGCGGAGAGACGGACAGACCGACAGCTATGCGTGGCGAACGAAAAGTGAGTTTCCAACAGACGACGCGCAGACCACCGCGTGGTGGCAAAGACGAAATAATTGTGAAAGCGTGAAAGAGCGTTTGCGAGCTTTTCACTCGAGTATTGGGACTCCTCGACGGTCAGCGATGGTCAATCGCCGGATTGTTTTTGTTTGATTTCTGAAACAAATAAAACTTTTAGTGCAAAAAAATCGTAAACACGACGAAGTCGAGAAGAGCATGGCGAACGGGAACGCAGATTGCAGATGCAGGAGACTTAGACTAATGGCGGGAATGCGTTTGTATTAGAACTGCCGCGACTCGCGCTGTTACGAACCGCGAGAGGAAGAGAGAGAGAGAGCGGAGGAAGCGCATACTATTTAGTCGCCAGACGGAGCCTGAGTCAGCGCATAACGTATCGAAATGATTCACTTTGAACTGATGGCGGTGGTCGAGAGGGTGCTCATACACGAATAAAGATTGTTGATTGTGTGTGTGGCCCTGTCGCATTAGCTTGTGACAAGGAGGCAAAATGTTGAAATAGGAAAGGAGGCAAATTGATTTCGCTAATGCACAGCACGACAGATTGAACGCAGAGACGACGCCAGACGATCGCGGCGACGGTTGCGGATTGTAATGTGCCATAAAAAGAGCTTCGCTGAGCGTCGGCGGGCAGGTGGCAAAACATGCAAATGAGGATATCCTAATAGCGGCAAAATGAGATGGACAAAACGTTGCGCAGTACAAATATGGAATATGGGACGACAGCAAATACCACATTGTTCTTTTTAGGGCCATAAGGTGGATGGAGTATGCAGACTGAGAACAGCGTTAACACGATATTTGCATGATCTTCAGCGATTTTGCTATTGATCCTTGCTAAATACCACAATCAGCGTTTTTAAAGCGCCGATGGCTATTTCTGGACATTGTACTAGTGACGCTCGTCTATTTCCCGCTTTGCAATGCACACCCTGCGGGACAATGCGAGTGCTACTAAAGGAATAAGCAGTTCATTTGAATATACTACAGCCGATAAATCAGGAAAACCGAGTCTAAACAAACAGGTGGAGCGGTGAGCGTTCGATTGGCTGTCACCAACACCTAATGATCGATTGCGGAGAGACGTTGAGAATGTCGACACGCTGCTAATCCTCGTAAAGACGCGTAAATGAGCTGGAGGCGAGCGAGAAAAACGTCGCCGGCTGATGATAATGCGGTAGGTCTGTTGCCAGATGACACGTGACGAGAGCTTTAATGTGGTGTTTGTTAAGTAGGTGCTAGTTTATAAAGCTGTTCATAAAGCTAGTCTATATAGGCTAAAATTGGTGTCGAGAGGTGCGTTGTTGTGTCTTGTAATACTACTACGAAGAGTGAAGATACTGTGTGTACAGTGATGCGTATACAACCTAAACCCTGATTTTACTCAAAGTAACTGTGTGCAAAGCGAATACGTGAATGCTTACAACTTGCCATTCCACATCAAGCTTCATCATCGCATAGTACACGCAAATAGAGCATTTAGGTGCTTGGAACGAGCGAACAGACAAGGTTTCTACCGTAACCTCGTCTTAATCCAGTCAAATAGACGTTGTTGACATGCCAGAGACATTTGTTGTTCAGGGTGGCGTTTTTCCTTCAACCAATTGAGAAGCTTGTTGTTCCCGTATCACAATGATTGCATTTTCAGTCGATTTTAGTCAGTACGGTATTCAGTGCAGTGGTTTTCCACTTAGAACTTGCGATAATGCGGCCGACTGACAGTGCGATGCACAATTTAACCAGCGACGCTTCTAACTTCTCTTCACTTCATTGCATTGCCTAATTATCACACTCCTTCAACATAAAACTACGTGAAATCTTTCATTTGTTACCAACAACGCCACAATTCGATCGATTCACGCGTATCTTCTTCAACAAAACGTAAGTAAAACCGTTCTTAGCCGTCAATCGACGCGTTTATCCCAATTTCAGATTGATAACTATCATCAGATGACTGTCCTATAAGGGTTACATGCCAAAAAGGACTAAAGAAGTGCTAAAGCGAAGAAAACGCCAGGTTAAGTCGTGCATATAATGATTTTCTCCAGGAAACAAGCAAACTGTGCTGTAGGCTAGTTTTCCCAAACTAAAATGCTCGCAAGTTCGTGTTAGAAAAGTGATGGCGCTTCTGAGCATCATAAGCCATTATCCCACATTCTACTCATCTAAGGCACGAAAAAACAAGCATTGAAGCGCAAGCCGAATGGCGACAAACGAAAATTACGTATTAAATCGTATTTTTAACGAATTTTAGGGAGAAATCCAACACAAAAAAACGCCGCTTTGTGGATGTTTAGAAGCTGATCTCGCCAGCTTCAACCCGTTACGACCTGGCAGACACTTTGAAGACGCTTGAAGGTGTTTACCGCCACCACCTGGTCTACTGTGCGGTAACAGGCACAAACTTTGTTTATATGTATCTTATGTATTTTGAGTTAATAAATGTTTATGATTTGTTAAATCAAAGGCGGACACTCGCTACTTTTCACCCTCAAGTGAACTACAGTTTCAATAACAATCACCTTGCACATTTGCTGTATTTACCAATGTCCTGATTAGCTTGTCGTCGTAGACTTTTCCACGATTCATTTCATCCTCCTGTTTGTCTTTGAATGCAATAAACTCTCTTTTCTGTCGCTTTTGCGTCCGCAACACAACCTCAATGATGATCTGCAGAGATTTCCCGTCTGAGGTCTGACAGTAATGCGAGTTGTGGTATAGCGCTTTACAACATGACGCAGAAGAATACGGTAAATGAATGGTCACTGGATTCCAGTTAAACGGCAGGCTGAAATATACTTTATCACATGTGTCAAAGAAGGTTGGGTGCTAAAACCATAAGATTGGAATCGGAATCAGCCGGTGCTTTGTACAATTCCAGCTCTGACGTAGCGTAGTGGCTGAAAACCGCAATGCACCGAAAATCCGACGGTCAAATCGGAAATCGCCAGTAGAAATCAGAAGCTGCACCAGACATCTCATCACATTGATCGAATGTCCGAAAGCCTGACTGGAATGCTTTGAAACCTTTGGAAAGCTTCTGCGATGAGTTTTCACACGCATGGCCAGGCCTTAAGCGCAATCTTGCAATTTCTGACTGCTTGTGGCCTGCCTGGAGCCTATTTTTTTACCATTATCGCAGCGGCAGATGTGTAGAAGCTGCGAATCGACCTCAGTCGAAATGAGCTGTGAGCTGAAAGCCCCCAAATATCGCGCATTTGTAGTTAAAAGGCAATCTTCTCAATCTGCGTTAGAGCGTTCTTCGCGTTGGCATTCCGATACACGTATAGTGAGTTTTTAGGCAATTTGCGCGGCATCCATGACATCAGACTGCAGAACGCCTCGTTTCGTTTTGCCTACCGTATGCCGCGCGCGCGCCCTCTCAAGTGTCATCAACAAGGGAGACAAGCGCTGCGAGCACCGCTGCAAGTGACATTTCAATTTAGCAGCTCAACCGCGCACTTATCAGCTCTTCCCTCGCATTTCCAATTTAGCGTCGGTTGTGTCGATCTGCTTCCGTTCAAACTTCTCTCGAGTAAGCTTTGAACCGCCACCTCTACAACCCCCTATTCTTCGGCCAATGGTGTATGGATTCGGATCGGTGATCCAGAGCTTCAACAATTATTGTCAGCGCAAGTCGAGTACGTTGCGTCAATCGTTTTCCGCAAACAGTGAGTTTGTACTCTTCTTTGTTTTCGCGCTGTGAATGTCATTTGCCTTATCGTACAGAAAAAAACAACAAAAGCCGATGTTGATGAGAGGCGGCTACTGCTGTGAGAGACAAGGCGATAAGCGCGTCTCAAAAACAATCACTCTTCGACTGTGACAATTTAGGCGTTGCTGTAGTGGTTGTGTCACAACTTTGGCTTTTTTGGCATTTTACGGGCGGGTTATGCGAGATGAACAGGTGCGACAATCTTATCACCGATTAGATATGATTCTTTCTTACTCAAGTCGAGGTTTTTCTTCAAGTTTTTTGTCTCCGCTCCTTTTTCGGATGAACGATGTTCAATTCATTCACATCGAGTAGTTCCGTTTGTGAGGGAGGCGGTTTGCTGATTAGAAGCAAAGAGTGGCATCTGGCACAAAGAGGCCATTGTGTGCATTTTGGGTGCTTCTGTGCAAATTAATCGCGTTTCACTATTTCGATATTTCCATTCATTCAATTTCTCACTTCAGGATCACCCGAGCCGAACGCGTCAAACGCATCGTCGCCCGTGACCGCTGCCGACCAATCCGAATACGTTTCCGTGCAGTCGAACAACAACAACACAACGACTTCAGAAAGTCTTGGTTCACCCGGCGCCCTAAACGACGATCTCGACACTTTCTCTGTCGACGAACGCTATTCGAGAGGTAGGAATCGAGCTAAAGAAGCGCCTTCTTAATATTGTACTTTCAGGAATCAGCATGGATCCAAGTGAATTTCGTCGTCGTGGCAAGGAGCTGGTCGACTACGTTGCCGACTACATGGAGAACATCCACAAGCGACGCGTCGTTCCATCTATCGAGCCTGGATATTTGCGCGAGTTGATTCCGGAGGAGGCGCCGCAGGAGAAGGAAGACTACGAGAAAGTGATGCAGGACTTTGAGAACTACATCATGCCCGGTATCACTCATTGGCAGCATCCTCGTTTCCACGCGTATTTCCCTGCTGGAAACTCGTTTCCTTCTATTCTTGCCGACATGTTGTCGGATGCAATCGGCTGTGTTGGATTCTCTTGGGCAAGTAGAGCATTCTGCAGCGGATACTGACAAAGTGCTCCTTTCAGGCAGCCTGTCCGGCGATGACAGAACTCGAGATAATCATGCTCGACTGGTTCGGAAAAATGATTGGACTTCCCAGCGAGTTTCTGCCGTTCACAGAAGATGGCCGCGGTGGAGGCGTCATTCAGAGCTCTGCTTCCGAGTGCAACTTTGTCGCGCTGCTTGCAGCGCGTTTCGAAATGATGAAGCAGCTCCGCCAGCGTTTCCCATTCGTTGAAGAGGGACTTTTGATGTCAAAGTTAATTGCTTATTGCTCGAAAGAGGTCGGTTTGGTTTGGATTTCTCTGAATTACTAATCTATTTACAGGCACACTCGTCGGTCGAGAAAGCGTGCATGATCGGCATGGTGAAACTGCGAATTCTGGAGACTGACAGTCGATATCGTTTGCGAGGCGAAACGCTCCGTTGCGCCATTCAAGAAGACCGCAATCTCGGGCTGATTCCGTTCTTTGTATCGACGACACTCGGCACCACGTCATGCTGCTCGTTCGATGTTCTCTCCGAAATCGGGCCAGTTTGCGACGAGAACGACCTGTGGCTTCACGTGGACGCCGCCTACGCTGGCTCGGCGATGATTTGCTCGGAGTTTCGTTACCTCATGAACGGAATTGAGTACGCGATGTCGTTCAATACGAATCCGAACAAGTGGCTTCTGGTGAACTTTGACTGCTCGACCATGTGGTAAGATTGAACGTTTTTTGATCTGCCTATCTTCGCCTCCGCTTTTTTGCGGCAGTTGTGGAAAACTGCGACGGACACACTGTGTTTTGGTCTTAGGACTTTCATTCGGTCTTATCTAATCACAGGTTATCAGATCGTGGCAAAATTGTAGGTAGCATAATGTGTTCAGTGCGTGCATCTGACGCTGTTTTGATTCGAATTGTACACTCTGTGTTGTTGAAATCGCACGTCCATTGCGACCGACCCTTATCTTATCACCATTAAACAAAAAGTTTAAAAAAAAATGCTGTTTAGGGTGAAGGACCGCTTCAAGCTGACTCAATCTCTCGCCGTCGATCCGTTGTATCTTCAACACAGTTGGATGGGTATGAATTCTAAGCGATTTTGCCTACCAACAACCAAACAATTCAGACAAAGCAATCGATTACCGTCATTGGGGAATCCCTCTCAGTCGTCGCTTCCGATCACTAAAACTTTGGTTTGTGATTCGCATGTACGGAGTGGAAGGGTTGCAAAAGTACATTCGCGAGGTGAGAGATCAGAACAGCACCGCAGACAGCAGCATGAAACGACTGTTTTAGCACGTGCGACTTGCGAAGAAGATGGAAACGCTGTTGCGTGCGGATGAGCGTTTCGAAATCGTCGGTGACGTCATTATGGGTCTTGTGTGCTTCCGCATGCGCGGTTCAAACGAAAACAATCAGTACCTGTTGACAAAACTCAATTCCAGCGGGCGCATTCACATGGTACCCGCGTCTCTCGGCGATCGCTTCGTCATTCGCTTCTGCGTTTGCCAAGAAAACGCCACCGATAAAGACATCGAAGTGGCCTACGACATCATCAAACAGACCACCATTCACATAATACGTTAGTCTTTAAAAAATCACAAAAATCGAATTGAACGATCATAGAATCGACCCAACGGTTATGTACTTTAGACGAGAGCGTCGCAGAGCCCCTTGTCGAAGCGCCAGAGCTCGAATCCCTCGAAGAAAAGGCCTATTCGTTAGAGGAGAAGATCCAAAGTCGTAACGTGAGTTGTCGTTGTGAGTCGGAGTCCGTGCCGTTGTGCCGTTGTGCTGTTGAATGTCAACTCGAGAGCGAAACCGCGACCCCGGCTGTTCCTGACATTGCGAGAATTCTCCGCGAGCTCAATATCGGCACCGGCTGATTAGGAACGTCGTCGACGCCGATCACAACCTCCACGAACGGTGTTTTCTCTCTTTCTCGTCGTCTTAATTGCATGTTCGCGTGGTTTTCTTTTCGCTGATTAATCTAAATAAAACAAAACTCTCGACTGATGCCTCTATCAGAACTCGATCGACAGCGTCGCCTCATCGGGCGCCTGCGTCTCCGTGCGTTCGTCGTCGCTCTCGAAGGAGGAACTTCTCGAGAAGCGCAAGGCGCAGAGCGCCGCACAGAAACGCTCATTCCTCGTACGGATGGTGAGCGACCCGAAGTGTTACAATCCGAAGATTGTGCGCCATCTGAACATGACAAACTATCGCAAGATGTCGCAGGACGTGTACCGCGATCGTAGTCTACGGTAACAGAGCGCGCGCTTTGTTAGAGAAGCACTGACTTTGTCATTTCTTTAGCGAGGCGATCGAGCACGGCACTCGACGACGTCCCACACGTCTTGGAAGTACATTCCACGGTCTCGGTACGTAAAACGCACACCAAAAGCCCGTTTTGAAAGTTGCGTTCAGACTCGACACATGACGAAATCGACGATGAAGACGACGCGGTCAACGAAACTGTTGTTGCACTCCAGCAAACCGGATTGCAGACGCCGATTTAACCTCGACGCGAGACAATTAACCGCCGCGAGAAGCTCCGATTTAATTAGCGATTATTGCGTTTAACCTTGAAGTTCTTACCTTCGCACTGTAGATGCATAAATTCTGGTGTTGTAAATTTACTGTAGAAGCAGAATGTTGACGACGAAAAACGCGCAGTCTGCTCGGAGCTCCTGGACTGTGCACATCGAAAGAAAGAGGCATTTGAGACGATGACGACTGGCTCAAGAGGTGATGACTGAAGACTTTCAGAGTAGTAGCAGACTTCTTTATGGTAAGAAAAAGCTTCAATTCAACCGTTTATTTACATTCCATAGCAACAAATATGTGTATACGATGGCACAAGACTTCAATCGATTCGAATACGTTCTCAGTTCTGTCACTTGAGGTTGTCTTCACAAGAATTGCGGACAAAGGTGCCGCGGTTGATGACGACAGAGCGAACGGACCCGTTGATTTGATATTGACAAATGGTAGTTAGATGGATTACGGTATGAGTATTGGCTATCCGCGCGCAGGACAGTTGATTCCATTGCAAAGAAGGAAGATTCGAGCGAACGGCCCGCCGACGGCCACGTTTCCGTTCCCGTGGTGCTGCACAGGATGCGAGTTTCCGAAGAGACTGTAGATTTGGTTGTAGGGGTAGGGGAGCTGTTGCTGCTGCGCGGATACGGTAAGCGCGCAGAGCACGAGGACGGAGAGCAAAATAAAGTTGAGTTTGAAGAGCATTGTGAACGAAGGACACAGAAGGAAATGATTAGTTGAAATCACTTTAAAGGTCTATCAAATTCTGGCGCGCCTTTTAAGCGTTTACGAACCGCAACCGTCGCCGCCTACTCGCCGTCGTTGACCAAAGATCAACTATCAAACAGTTCACAAGACTGCGCCTTGTTAACGGTGCAGCCGGTTTTGAACGCGACTAAAGGGCATCGGGCTAATGAAAACATTACGCAGAATCCCCGCGTCGTCGATTTGCGAGACAAAAGTGCAAGAAAACAGCAGCATCTTTAGACTCAGAGCTTGCTTACGGCTGTGGAATGCCCTCTGTAAAGAGCGACTGGTGCCAGAATTGAAGGTGCGCAAGCGCGTGCTCTCGAATGATCGATCAGTTGTTGCGGACGACGAAATGTATCCCGAGGAGATTATTTGGCGATGGTCCGGCAGTGTGTGTGCAAGAATCTAAAGAACGATGCGTGTTTTCAAGGTTGCGAAACATAAAAAACGAGCACAACATCGACGGATTGGCTGTTGATGTCGTTACTGTTCGGAATCATGCTCTCGAAAGTCATGTGCTTTGTGTTCTCTGCTCGTACCGTATACATGCAGCAAGGTCACTCTGTTTATGCTGCCGTCGTTCTTTCTCTTATTAAACAGTTCTCGGGAACATTAACTAGAGATTTGAGCAATTGTCTTGACATCAGATTGTGCTTGTTTGCGACTGTTTATGGCAGTGAAACACAACATAGATCAGATAAAACAAGAATTTTAGTCAAATGTCCTTTCATACACGAGCGCTGCGAGCTTTGGGCGTTCAGTCAGCGTTCGACCAACGCACAGAGCTGGTCAAAGTGGACAGTCTTCATAATCAGTTCTGCCAAATAGCCGCACATACGTGCCTTCGTTTTCCTACGTTAACAGATCACACTCCGTGAAAAAACCTGTTTATACCGTAACCCGAGCGTCAGTGATTTGCGAAAAGTTCTAGATATAGTTTTCCCGTTTCAAAATTCGTTTAACACGTTCACTGAAACGTGGCCGGTATATGCATATCGGCCGCTTTGACCGGTCAAGCCGTCGTCAATAGTGACTACAACCGGTCAGTCGCTTTGATACATGCACAATCACTTCGTTTACCTTTGTTGCGTGCATTGGTTCCGTTTTCTAGTCTGACTTCATTGGCTGTGTTGCTACGACTTCCGTCTTTGTTGTCTTTCTTGTAAATTCATAACAAACGATAACCTTTGGTTTAAACTATTGTCGCGACAAATGCCATGCTCAAACTGGCATTGTCTTCGTTTCATCGTGCACTGTTTTCAGAGTAAAATAACAATAACAGACGAGGTTTCTTCCCGATTCACGCAAACGATAAATGTGAGCAATCCGCTTCCTGACCGGTCACGGAAGTCGTTGCATCGTTCAAAAGTTCAAAGGCGCATATTCATCAACGTGCATATTTGCGTTGTTTGTCATTTGGGCATGCTCAAAGTTTAATGCTCAAAAATCAAGCAAAACATCAAAAGTCCGTTCGATTCAAAAGTCAGAGCGTCTTTTCGGAAAACTTTGGCTAACATTTAGTGTGGAACAACTTGAATTTAGTTTAGTTAACCTTGGAAATACGCCTCCATTATTATTATTATAGTTAATGGGTTCATTCAACTGGATACATGAAATCAGTTTGTTTCAAGAACGTGTCAACAATGTGAACAAGTCGATTGTTTGTCGAAATCCATCTGTCTAATTATTCTCTGCTGCGCTTACTGGAGAATACCTGACAATAGACCCTTTACAGACTCTTGTGATCTCTGATGATTGATTCGAGAATTCGATTCGAATTCTCACCATTGCGTGTGTGAATCTCATTAAATGTACAGTTATCGCGCAGAATCCTCAGAAATGCAGGACAATTCACATACACGAACAGCTTAGTTTGTGCAAATGGAGCTTTCAGCAATTTCAGGAGCGTCGAATCTGATGTCGTCGTTGTCGTTGTCGTCCACGTAACTTCAATACCCCTAATCGGAAACAAATTGGCCATCAGCAGGATGGTGCGTGTAGGCTTTTTGTCTAGTCCAGTTTGCATTATCACATTGTGTACACGTCAGTCAAAGGTCCGGAGTTTCCGGTTCCAAACAATATTGAGGTCAACAAGCAGTTGTTTATTCCAGAGCGAGCGTCCAACGAAACCAAAAAGGCTAACCTGCGAATTGAGTAAAACATGTGAAATATGCACATGTCTATCATAGCTCAACCGTTGCAGAAATGCCAAAAACAGACACGGAAACCGACACTTTGGTTGGTTGTGGAGATCTCAAATGCAACTGATGAGAACTGACTCAGAGTCAGTTCAACTGAGCAGTGTCCACAGGCAGTAGTGGATTGGTCACCAAAGAATACAGCCTGACGCGCGTACACAGTAAGGACAGAACCGTCCATTGGCACCCACCGCAACGGAAACGTCAATGTCAGGGGCTTTGAACATGACCCGACGGCGTGATTGCTGAAACTATTTGAAACTTGTCACATTTTCGGTGTTTTCAGCAAAATTCCGGTGTGATGTCGATGCGATATGTTGCCATGCTATGATGCACTATGCCAAATTGAGCCTGTTTTTTGCTGTTTTCAAGTTGTTTCTTCGCTAATTTGTTGCTGTTTTTGCTGCGTTGTTGATTCTCAGCCCGTCTAGCACCAGAAAACACTTGCCCAAGTTCCTGTACAGGGCTGATGCAAAGTTTGTGTGTGAGTGGAAAAGGAAATCTTTCAGTCAGTCAGTCAGTCAGTCAAAATCTATAGAACTCAAGTCACATGTCGCCAATCGGCTCCAAATTGCACACAGACATGCTTCCAACCATTGCGGAGGTCACCGTGGACTCTGTTTGCAATGTAAATCTTTATAAAAGATTTGCGGGCTTAACGCAAGTCCAAGGTAGGTTTTACACATTAAAAATCAACCGCGCTGACCGAATTTCCCGGCGACGGTGCAAACTTTACAAAGTTCAATTGAGTTTGGCATCGACAATACTATAAGCGCGTTGTACTATCCTCGGAAAGTTCGGACCCCAGAGCAAGCATTGAATAAATTGAATAGCATCGGCGTTTATGTTTAAACGCACCACTCTCGTGTCGGCAAAAAACGCGCGTCGCGGTCGGCTGCGAATTGTTGCATCGCTATTGATCGTTTTGCGTCGGTCAAACGCGATGTTTCAATATTAACCAACCGCTTGCTTTCAGATGCTTGGGTAATTAAAACCGATCTTATTCACTGTCGATCTGTGCTGAGCGTCTTCTTCAACAAACTGTGAGTTATTCTAATTGTTTTTTTAATCCGATACAATCACATTGGCGTTCTTTTACTCACTTTTCATCTGAAACAGTAAATAACACTTTTGTATTTTTTAAAAATTACTCAAGATGACGTTTCAATTTGAATTTCGACAATTGCTAAGTGAAGTTAAGCAAAATTTTGGAAATTTGGAGATTCAGCTTTGAGTTTAATTCAGTTTCAATTTACATCTTCAGAGGCTTACGGTTTTAAACCGGACTACTCACCGCTGCAGTGTTTAGAGCGCTGCCCAACACCGTTTGTTCCCATTGCACTGCACATTCACGACATGTCAATGGGAGAACGGGATTTCCAGGAGACATGCCGGTAAATATGTTTGTCTGACGTATGTATAAGAACAATTTAGATTGACATTGGAGCACTTGGAATGCCAAAAAGATACAGGATGCTGCCCTCCATCTGCAGTATTCAAACACATCTACAACGATGCTTGTGTAGAATGGCTCAATGCAGTTACCAAAACGATGGAGTGCGTCAAAGAGAATATTGAAGACGTCAATTCCCGTAGGACCGTTTATGTTTTTCAATAGCATAATTGTTCACTTTAGTTTGCGCAAAGGATTGCAAGGGAATCTACGGCTCAACGGCCAAAGACAAATTACGTTCGACCAAAAGGAACTCCATTAAAGAGAGCATCATCGAGAACCAGTTCGTCATTGACGTAGCCAATCACACATGCGAGTATGTTATTTCATAAAAAGTGCGCATTTCAGTATCAAATTTTAGGTCAGTTGCATGTGAACACAGCTGCCGTACAAACGAACTGGACTCGAAATGTTCATTTGCGGGAACGTTATGGAATGTAAGCGTATTTTCGTTTCTAATTTTGAACAGTACCAAAAGTCAACTAAGCACATTCGGTTTAGGTCTTGCGTTTGAAACATGTCCCGCGGATCGTGCCGTCATCTGCGAAAAGGACCACGGAGGGGACGACTCGATTCAGTTGATGAGGAGATTCCTGAATTGGATCAATGTTTCGGCGAACTCCAAAATCTGTCCCGCAATGCGTCCCATACTGACTACAGTCGAAAGTTCGATCTTTGTGAAGTGCCTGTGAAGGACCGCAAACTCCACCGCAAACTTCAACTATCCACTGCAGCTTCCGAATGTAAAAATGTTAGAATTCTTCTCTTCAAATGTCTCTTTTCAGATAGTGAGCAATTGCGCAGGGTCGACTGCGCTCACCATGGTGATGGCACCCATGTTTATGGGTGCAATCAAGAATACTTCACTTGCGAAGCGACGGGGCGACATACAAGTTGTCGTTCTGTCGGTGTCCCGAAAGTCTGAAAATGAATCCCATCAGAAGTTCATGTGAGCCAGATCACAAGATTGGATTGTGCACTGAACTGGCTGACGGAAATTTCCCCACAAAAGTGTGGTATGTTCCGATTGTTATACTACGACCTTATCCACAGTTTTGCAGGCAGACCGAAGTGTTTTCGTGTGCAGGAAAACCTAATGGAAGTTATTCCATTGAGCGGTGCAGTGAGCAGTACGCGTACTGTGAGAACGGTACGTTGACTATCAACGCTGTCTTTCAATCGACGAGTACTTTGACCAAGGAGAAAACCGCTGCAAGTCAAAGCTTCAGTGTGGAAGGTACAGTGATTGACCTTTTGCTTGAGTTCTAATGTATATGTTTTAGGCACTAATCTCTCGTGTACCAGTTTCTTCGTTTTCTCTCCCCGTTGTAATAAGCGAATAGTTTGATAATAAAAGCTACTGTAAAAGTTTGCATCCATTCTTTCGTCTCTCGTCACCTAAAGTGAGAAAAAGTGAGAAGTGAGAATTAACCGGCCCGACACACGCTCTTCGCACAATGAGCTTCAACTGTTCTAGTTGCCTTATTGTCGGATCGTGCGTGAATTTCCACACGTAGAAAAGGCGGTAAACGTCATTATCTTGAGTGGTCGTGCCCGTTTTCAACGGAGAATGCCAGACGGCGCCGCGCTAAGTCAAATTTCTCATCCCTCGTAGAATTAAATCGTTTCTTTTACAATCTTTTACTTTATGGTGCAGCGGTGGACTACGTAACGAAACTCAAGACCATCATGAAAGTTTCGAAGACTCGCCTAACAAAGGCGATCAACAATCTGGAGAAGAAGCTCAAAGAAACCAACTCCCTACGTCAAGACACATTCGACTGGCCGTTACGAGAAGATGAACTGCATCATTACATCTTCGCGAAATCGACCTGAAAAACGAGGACACTCGCCACACAAAAAACACGAATTCAAGGACAATCGTGATCACAAAGACAAACAGTTTTATCCTAGAAAGGAAAAAGAGAAGCGACCTTGCATCTACTGCTTTTACTTTACAGGCCCGGACCGAAAATGATCAAAGAAGTGCTGAGAGAGATTTCAGGAGGCTCGCCGGGTGAGAGGTTGACAAACTGCATCCGTAAACTCGACGCAATTCCCACTTCCACGAAGCACGAAACCTTGATGAGGCAAATGGAAGCTTTTGAGCGCAAATTTGATTTGTGTCTGTGTTGGATAAGTGCGATAAAAGTGACTTTTAATGAAATTGATAATCGTTGGTGTTTTCAACGAAACTCCAGTCTATTGTGGATGCGATATGTTTAATTGGAGCGTATTAGGCTTTATACGCTATGATTCGAGGATTAAACGTGTAATAACATCATTTATACGTATACAATACTCTAGATACATATTCCGATAAGCTGAATAAAGAGACGTGTGGGAAGATCAGTTAATCCATGAGACATCGATATAAGAAAATGCTCTGTGATATGTGTGTGACTAGACAAGACGACAAGAAATCAAGAGGAGTGCGGTGGATGTGTTGATGTGCGAGAAAAACGGAATGTGTGGTGATTGTGGCGCAGCTAACAAGTGTTACTAGTGGTTCTTTGGTTGTTTTAGGCTTTGAGTATGGCAGCTAATAGTTACAATGACACAACAAACAAACAAACAAACAGACGATCTAGTGAAGTAGGATAGAACGGGCTAAAGATACAAAGGCAAGGATTAGCGTCGATGTAAACAAACTGAAGGCCGCAACTGCCGACGATGCGGTGTTGGCGTTCACTGAAAAGACCGCGGAGAAGAGCATGGCAACAGAAGAGCGTTGTGCAAACATACCGTATTTCATGTATTCGATGTCGCGTGCGTTGCGCCACATCGCGCACTCTTTGTTTTTGCTCGTTACGGTCGGTCTGATGTGCGAGCCTCCGCGGAGATACATCCACCGTCGATCTTTGACCGGGTCATACGACGGCCAAGCGTCTGATTTCTTCGAGTGCGCAAGCTTCGGCTCTCCGTCAGTCGCAAAACTGCTCCAATACTGGATAATCTTCTGACTGAACGTGCGTTCTCGCGTCGTGTAGCCGGCAGTTGTGTTGTAGATGGGCACTCCGAAGACGTATTCGATTTCATAGCCATGCATTACTCCTGTCCACTGTGGCCATGGATTCGCGCTTGACGGCTGATCAAAGTAGTAGATGTAGACTTTTCCTGGTCCATCGGCCATTTGATCCGCTAACCAAAGGCTGTCGCAGGTAAAGAAGTAGTCTCCGACCATTTGATTGACCTGAATTGGGTTTAAATTATGCATTTCGAGCTCATTTCAAATGTTTCTAAAGGTGGATTTCTCGCAGAATCGGAAATGAAACCAAGACGCATAGGTAATGAATGCATCTGCGTCATGAATAGACTAGTTCTCCATTGAAATTGTGCCAATTCTGCTTGTTTTTATAGCATCGGTAATAACTCGATTTACGTCAGCAGCCAAAACTTCCTTGATGTTTGAATTTGTGGCATTTTTCTCCGTCTAGACCGCTTTATTACCTGTTCCGCTAGAAACTTTGATTTTCCATCGTTGTTCTTGCAAAGTTCCTCTTCGAGATAAACGAATTTCGCGGAGTTCCGCACCACTGCCGGCTGCACCGCAAACGCTTTTTCAACGCACTCGTTAAAGTCTTGTATGGAGAGAAGCGGCTGCTCGCTCACGTCAAAGTATTTCGGCAAATTGTAAATGTTCCAAAAGTTTCCTGCAAAGATACGAATACAAGGTTCCACAGAGATTCCAGAACAGACTACCTTCATCATGATTGATTCCGATCATCAAGTTCACGTCCTTCCTGAATAGACCCTTCCGCAGCGCCTCGAAAGCGTCGTAGTCGCGGAAGAAGTGACGATCTTTCGATACTATCACAAATGGAAACTCCAAAAAGTTGAGATTCAAATTCCAGATCTGTGCCACCAGCGCAGAAGGATCCTGGTTTCGCAGACATGCGACAGTTTCCTTTGTCTACATATGATTTAATAGCCACAATCGGACATACAACGTGCCTACCGTAGTCCGATTGCACTGCAAGAGGTCGGCAAACTCTCGACTCTTCTCAAGAGCCCTTTGCGGCGTATCGAGAGACCATTTGTTATCTAAGCTGCCCGACTGTAGGATGCCATTTTTGAAGATTCCACGCGAGCCTGGCGCTATTAAGTGAGCGACAATGCTTGACGCACCGGCGCTTTCGCCGAACAACGAGATTCTCGCTGGGTTACCGCCAAAGGCAGCGACGTTTTCGCGCACCCAGTGGAGCGCGAGTTGCTGATCGAGCATTCCAACGTTGCCCGGAGCATCGTCGTCGTCAAAGTAGAGATATCCGAATGGTCCGACGCGGTAGTTGATGTTGATTACCACAACGTTCGCTGTCACAGAGAGGGCTTTTCCGTCATACAGAATGAGGGAAGGACTTCCTGAGTAGTAACCGCCGCCAAAAAGCCAGACCATGACCGTCAAATTGCTGAAAAACTCAAATTTGTATCAAATATCAACGCGTTTGCCTACTTTGCATCAGCCGGTGCCCAGATGTTCATGTAAAGGCAGTCTTCTCTGACAGGCGTATTGTGATTCCACATTTCAGAGCCCCAAAACGTGACATTGTAGTTGTCTCTTCCCTGAATTCATCCACATACAGTCTTAAAACGCTCTTTTCAGTACCTGATAGCAAGCAGGAGACAGCGTGGTCGTTTCGATTGTTCCATTCCAAGCGCGCTTCTGTTTGGGCGGTCGGAAGCGGTTGGTTCCTATTGGCGGTTCGGCGAAAGGAACGGAAAGAAATGAGCGGACACGGTTGTGCAGGAAAATGGACTCGTAGCCTTGGATTCTACCCTGCTTTGTGCGCACTATTACAGGCATTCGCGACGACGACGCTGTTGAATCGGCGAAGACATACTGAAATCAGCGGTTCGTATATAAGAAGACTATGATCGGAAAAGGCTTTGGATTGTGTTCTGGTCTCTATTTTGCTTTAATCTTTGCTTTCTTTCATCATAAGATCGAAATAGACAAAAACAGTCTAATTAGCTTCCTACGCCACTGTTGCTCAAATGAACTCGGCGCATTCATAACCGAAAAGGTTCTCCCGCGCGGCTTTACATCACTAGCAGCAGCGCAGAGAACAATTTATAAGAAAAAAGATTTGTTTTTTGCCACATTGACATTACTGGTGGTCATTGGGGTTGTGGAACGCAATTTTGAGGCGCCATTCGTCAATAGACGGTTAATAAATGTAGCAAAGCTGACAATAGACAAATTGCTTTGCGGAAATAAGCGAAGGAACGTGACGTGGCTAGGACTGTTCTGATTGAATCGCTGGAAACGAACCTGGCAAACGAGAGAAAGCACGAGAGAAGCGAAATGTATTGTATCCATTTTTGTTCTGTCTATTCTTGCAGCTACGGCAACATCCGCCTAGAGACGACCTGAAAGAAGTGAAACGTGGTAAAAATCAAATCTCGCAACACTTTTCGTACAGCGCTAAAAATAAACTCTGCACGCACTGCGATTTGTTTATACTTTTCGGACATCTTCCGACTCGTTTGCGCGTCTAAACATTGCAAGAACGCGCTGCGCTGCTCCTTGGCGCGTCCGGAGCTCCAAAGTTCAATACGGTAGACGGCGGCTGGTTGACATTCGCATCCGCCTTCCTTCCGCCAAACGCCACCGCTTTCGGAAGACGACCGCGACCATTGCGAGAGGTCACTAACTCGGCAACGG